>JAOVVI020003549.1:0-18926 GCA_028571085.2 Nepenthes alata | reverse complement strand
GATATATGTGAACGCGATCGTGAGGCTCCATGGAGTTTCTGCCTCTATTGTACCTAATAGAGATCCCCGTTTTGTCTCGAGGTTTTAGGAAAGGTTGCATAGGGAATTAGGGACAGAGTTAAAATTTAGTACTGCGTATTACCCCTAGATTGATGGTCAATTTGAGCATACCATTCAGATTCTCAAGGATATGTTAAGGGCCTTTGTTTTAGAGATGAAAGGAACTTAGGACACTTATCTGTCATTGGCTGAATTTGATTATAATAATAGTTATTAGGCTAGTATCGACATAGCACCTTTTGAGGTGTTGTATGGGAGAAAATACAGGTCGCCGATTCATTGGGAGGAGACTAGAGATAAAAGGATTTTGGGACTATAGATTGTGAAGGAAACAGTAGAGAAAATTAAATTGATCCATGATAATCTGAAGATTGCTCAAAGTAGACAAGAAAGCTATGCAGATAGGAGGAGGATAGAATTGAGCTTTGAAGTAGGAGACCTTATTTTTCTAAAATTCTCACCGTCCAAGGGAACATTCCGGTTTGGAGTGAAGGGAAAACTGAAGCCGCGGTTCATTGGTCCTTTTGAGATTCTGGAAAGGATCGGGGAGGTAGCCTATAAGTTGGTGTTACCACCAAGTCTGATGGGCGTATACAATGTATTTCATGTATCTATGCTTCGGAAGTACGTCCACAATCCTGCACACGTGATTGACTACGGATCGTTGGCTATCGACAAGGATTTATCCTACATCAAGGAACCGCTGCAGATTCTGGATCGAAAGGATCAGAGGTTGGGTACGAAAACCATTCCCCTGGTGAAGATACTTTGGGGAAATCATTCACCGGAGGAGGCCACTTGGGAGCGCGAAGAGGAAATCCGAAGCAAATATCCCCACTTGTTTTCTTGAGGTATGTAACTTTGTTTAATTTCGAGGATGACATTTCTATAACTGGGGGAGAGTGTGAGGCCCCAGACCCAAAAACATGATAATTGGGATTAATTAAAATGATGATAATCATTAAGAGGTCAATCATGCATTGAAAAATAAGGGTTAAAAGTAAAAAGTTAGAAAATATCCGAGTTCAGCAAGTAGCAAGGTTATGCCTGCCGCGCGCTCAAGGCGCGGCAGAAAGCACAAAATGCAGTGCATAGCCGCTCGTCGTGCACCAGGCGTGCTCGAGCAAGCCCCTGGCAGAAACCCCGCGCTCGTCGTGCGCTCGCTGGGCCCTCGAGCGGACACTAGTAGAATGCAGCGCACTCGCCGCACGCTCGCCACGTGCTCGGGAGTGATCGTGTTTTTTGGCCCGCTTTCTGTTTTGTTTTTGTTATAAAGAGAATGGGGAAAGAGAGAAAGGAGAGCAGTTGTAGCATGAAGGAAGAGGAGGCAAAAGAGAAGAGGAAAATGAGAAAATCACTCGTTCCGATCCACTCCAGGTAAAAATAACGGTAGATCGAGCTCAGGCAAGCATACTTCGGACGTTATTTTCTGTTTTTACCACTTTCTCTTGTTTCAAAATTGATCAGAATGCTCTAGAATTATATTGTTGCATGTTTAAAGCAAGCAAAGCATGTTTCCCTTGATTGTTCGGTTAGATTTTGTGTTTACTCATGTGTATTGCAAGATTTGGCTTCAATTTCATGAACAAGAATGTAATTAGTGTTTGATCTAGTTCCGGAAGCATGTGGTGAAACCCTAACTCGAAAATATTATGGATTTTTTGTTAAATTGCATGATTTAGTATATGCATTTGGATTTATGGCGTTTATTTCATGAATAAACACATGTTTGGTGTTCGACTTGAGTCCGAAAGTTTTGGCAAAGTCCAAGGTATAAAAATGAAGGGGTTTTAATGATTTTCAACCATAGCTCCTGTTATATAAAAGTTAACTGGCACCGAAATAAAGCTCCTGGTATAATTTATTTTTGAAAATTTTACACGGACTTATACCAATAAATTACCGCGCACTTCTGAAGTAAAAGTAAAGGGGTTTTGGACCATTACTGTACATTCTGAACATTTTGAAGTTAACTGAAGGGTAATTGTGAAACTCTGAAATGAAAGAAGATTTTCAGTTAAGAAGTTATTTCTGATACTGTTATTTAGGACCTAGGACTGATTGCAGTCAGGTTAGATCCTCCGACATGTCTTAGAATGTTAGGCGGTGATCGAGGATAACTCTATCCATTGAGTTATATGCGGTCCGTCATTCCTCGGGGCATTACGGTTAGGAGGAAAGATTCTGATTTTAGCCTACCTTCGGGAGGCACACCTATATTGATCACATGGGACGAGATCCTATATTTCTGTTTATAGCCTTAGATTGTGCGGAGATGTACACAATCTATCCTCGATTATTTGTACCCTCAGCTAGTAGGGTCTACTGGCATGGTCCATTACTATTCTGTTATGTACCACTGTTCTGTTCTTTATTATTCTTTACCACTGTTCTGTTCATTACTGTTTTGTACCGAATTCTGCTCTGCACTGATATAAAAGAGAAAGTTTCTGACTCTGCTTTCTGATTTTGCTTTTTGAATCACACTGGTCCCTGATTTCTGAGTTTAATTATCGTCAAATTATTTTTTCTCTGTTTTATATGTTCTATTCCACTTAACCGTTCTGTTTGTACATAGTTTTACAACTGTTCTGCATAACTAATTTACTGCATATCTGCATGTATCTTGTTGGGCCTCGGCTTACTATTTTATTATTTTCTTCCTCCAGATGAGACTGTAGAGCTAGTACCTGATGAGAAAAAGTGACTTAAAGTATCTTTTGAAGACTTTTGAGGATCTGAAGCATTTTGGAGCTATTTTGGAAAATCAATTGGATGTAAAGACTTGACTTAATATGGGATTTTGTATATGGATTTTTTGCCTATGGACATTTATCTATATACGGGTTTTGTATAGAAATGCATGTGATGTAGGCGATGATAAAGAGAAAACTATGCTTCTGCAGGTTAATAGTTCATCTTTTGCTCTATACTTTTGGATATTCTATACAGGTCGTAGATGATATCTTACTCATGAACTGTTAATGTAGTAGATGGTTTGATGGATTAATGCCATGAATGACATCTGTAGTCCTGTGAAAGCGTGTTGTAGAAAAATTATGGTATAAATCGATAGTGTGTGCTTGTACTGGTTGGTTATACAGGTTATGTACAAATTATATTTTTGGGTTTTCATCCAATTATAAAGGAGACTCAGCCAAAATTTATGCAGAAGTTATACTTAGTATTTTGATCCTAAATCCTATTTCTGTCTTGACGAAAAATTCTGAGGAAAAAAAATCCATTCCTTCACATGTATTATGCTCATGTTTCTTTTTTCTTGCATTATTTTTAGTATTTCGCTTATTGTCTTCGATTATTGTACCTTATTGAACGTTTGGCTCACCCTTACTGTTTTCTTTCCTTCAAATGAGTACTACCTTATGTCCAATGGGGCGGGGTGGAAGATTGAAAGTCGGCTAGGCACAAAAACTTTGAAGGATGATCTTATAGATTTAGATTTTATGAATTTGTACCTTATGGAGTACTATTGTATATTATTGATGGACATGAATTTGTATATGGACTATGGACAAATAGTTTTATTCCACTGTTTAAGTGATGGATGTATATACTTTCACAAGTTGTTTATTGTTTGTATACAAATATCTAGTGGTATCTTTCTGTCCGACATTTTGTCTGAAAACACGACGTTAAGGCCACGAATATATTATGATTATGTGGATTCTGTGTTGTGTTTATTTTGTTAGAAATTTATTTACTATACGAGGATATTGTACAGATTTGTAATGGTCTGATGGCCATTTTATAGCTGGAACCTTGCCGATTTCTGGTTAGAAAATATTGTACGTCACAGTTGGTATCAGAGAAGACATGTTTTAGGTTTGATCTGAATCTTATGCGGAAGGCAAGGATAGTATAGGCTAGATAGAATAAGTAGAAGTTCATTAGTTCATTTGAGGTTTTGAATTAAGTTAGAAAAATAGTTAGTACTTTTTGTTTTCCCTCAAATTTGTTGGATTATCATGAAGTCTCCCTTGTATCGATAGTTGAGGAAATAAGTATGTGATCAGATTAAACCTTGTGGAGGATTAGGAATTCATTTTTTCATAAGGTTCCAACCTAAATTTAGATAGGAAACATTAGATATTAGGAATTAGAATAATTTAATTGGTTAAGGCTTCTGAGGTGAGTCTTAGGAACTTGGAGAGGGAATCTCACAGAATTTTTTCCCAATTGTGGAGTTTTGAGGTTCATTAAATTTCAAGGATGAAATTTCTTTAAGTGGGGGATAGTTGTAATGTACCAGATTCAAATATTGTAATTACGAGTAATTATGTTAATATAATCAATATTAGGCTTAAGGGTATGCAAAAAATTAGTATCGGAAGCCAAAAGAGGAATCGAGAGGCCGGAACCCGAGGCAGGCCTAGGCACACCGGGCAGAATCTCTGCACCCATGGCGTGCTCGAGTGCGCCCGGGGCACGAGTTGACAGAATCAAACGCTCGAACAGTGCTTGATGAGCGCTCAAGCGTGGCCCTTCAGGTTTGCTGGTGCTTGATCAGCGCTCGAGCGCCAGTTTGATTTTAAAGGCGCATTCGAGATTTTATGCATTATTTCCAACAGCCTAGAGAGAAAGGAGAGAGAGAGATCTCGAAGGAGAAGAGAGAGAAAGAGGAGATCAAGGCTCCCGAGTTTGAATCCAGCCTCGAACTAGTTAGAAAGGTGGTAGATCGGGTCAACACAAGTACACTCATACCCCCCTTTTTTCATTTCTTTGCACTTATATTCCGTTTTCTTCCGGTATGCTCGTTTTGTTACTCGACTAAGTTTATATTTTATGAAACGCATGACTTAAGTATGCATATATGTTTTCGTAGTTTTGACCAGTTTTTGAATGTGAAACCCTTACCAGCACCCCAAACAATTTTACCCATTATTTTTGGGGGGAGGTTTTACATAAATTGGCTCTAGAAAATCATTACACATACCTTCAAAATGTTAAATTATCAATTGGGTGTCCAATTTATGAGATTTGTATGATTTTCGCACTCGAAAAACCCTAACCTACACCCCCTTCGATTTTGTCCAATTTCAAGAACTACGAGTTCACCCCTCTCATTCTAGGGCGACAGAAGGATCATACCATTCGAGCCTTTTTTTTCATGCTTTTCCAGAGGTCTGGAGAAAGCTGCAATCAATAGGATTTCCCTAATTTGGCTTTAAAATTTTAAAACTCTACCTTTATGGATGTGAGTACTCTGAATATTTGGTATTTATTTATAGATATTTTGTATATATTATTTTATGGGTTTTGAAAATATTATCGAATGTGAATTGAAATATTTATCCATATGTCCGATATATATATTATCCCTTATGTGCTCCAAAAATTATGTTGTATACGTTTATGAAAGGATTTATCATCTAGAAGCTCTAAAGTTAAATTTGCCTCACGGTGGTCAGAATTTCTTACATGTTCTAAACTTTATGTTGATTTATGCATATAATTGAAAGCATGTGAAGACATGAATTCATAAGGAATCGATTATTTGCATCTGTATCAATGAATTATGAAAGTTATACAAAGTATTTGAAGGAAACTCCATAATTTGTTATATCTGATGAACCGTCCTCCAGAGAGGGAAGACTAAGTGATAAAAACTAAGTGTGGAAGTCCCTTTAAGATAAGTTAAGAAAATGGAACTGCAAAATCTATTATCTGATATCCATTATTTGTCATTCGTATCTGTGATCTATTCAATAAATATCAGTATTACCATCTGTATCTATTATCTGTTCAGTCGTAAAAGTATTTTTTTTGGTAAGTAAGTCAGTAAAAGTATTACCATCTGTATTCGTTATCCATTCCATCAGTGTCGATATTATCATCTGTATTCATTATCTGATCCGTCAGTATTGGTATTACCATCTATATCTATTATCTGTTATGTCAGTACCGGTATTACATTTTGTATCTATTAACTATTCTGTCAGTATCGGTATTGACATCTATGTCCTTCATCTAACCCATCAGTACCGGTATTATCATATGTATCTGTTATCCATCCCATCAGTACCAATATTATCATCTATATCCTTTATCTATTCTTTCAGTTTTGGTATTGTCATCTATATCCATTATTTGTTCCATCAATACCGGTATTGCCATCTGTATCCATTATCAGTTCTGTCAGTACCGGTATTTTCATCTATATCCTTTATCTATTTCAACAATACCGGTATTATCATGTGTCCATTATTAGTTCCTTTAACACCAATATTGCCATCTATATTCTTTATCTATTCCGTCAGTATCGGTGTTGTCATTTGTATCATTTATCTGTTCTGTCAATTTTGGTATTACCATTAGTATCCGTTATCTGTTCCGTCAGTACCGGTATTGTTATTTGTATCTATAATATGTTCCGTCAATATCGGTGTTGCTATTCATATTTGCTTCTATATGATTCTATAGGCAAAAAGGTAATCAGTAATGTATTGCTGTTCGTATTTGCTTCTGTATGATTCTATAGGCAAAAAGGTAATCAGTAATTTGAATGTAATATTTGTATCTATAGGAAATTATAAACAGGATATGGAAGTTATTTGTGTCCTAAAAGTACATCTAATCATACCTCATATTTATGCATCACGCATTATACTTATGTTTCTCTTTTCTTGTATTTTTTTGAGTATATTACTTATTGTATTTGATTATTGTGCCTTATTGAGCATTTAACTCTCCCTTACTATTTTTTTCTTTCAAATGAGTATGAGTTTATACCCGATGGGGCAAGATAGAGGATTCAAAGTCAGCTAGGCACGAAAACCTTGAAGGATGATCTTATGGAATTAGATTTTATGATTTTATACCTTATGGAGTACTTTTGTATATTATTGATGGACATGTACTTGTATATAGATTATGGATAAATAGTTTTATTCCGCTATGTATGTAATAGATGTATATACTTCTGCAAATTGTTTATGGTTTGTATACAGGTACCTAGTGATATCTCTCTATCCGATGTTGAGGCCGCAAATATATTATGGCCCTTGGGAACTTGTGTTGTGATTATTGTGTTGAAAATTTGTTTACTGTACAGGAATATTATACAAGTTTGTATTAGTCTGATGGCCATTTTACAGTCAGAATCGTGTAGGATTTCCGTTTGAAAATACGGTACGTTACACAAAATAACTCCAAAACCTTCCTCCTCCTCCTCATATTCTTCTTCTTCTGTAATATCCCAAATCTTTATTCAATTTAATCACGAAAAAGAGAGGAAGAAGAGAGGAGAGAGAGAGTGTGTCGAAGGGTAGTGAGAGAAGGAGGAAAACCAAGGTCCTCAGGTCCAATCTTGACTTCGAACTAGTTAGAGAAGTGATAGATCATGTCAAATCAAGTGCACCCATACTCTTTTCGTTCTCTCTTTTTAATTTTTATTCATATCTCTCTGATATTTTTATTTCGGTACCCACCCAAAACTTGTATTTTATGGAACCCATGTCCCTTGTATGATTTATTTGTTATTTGTTGTTAGATTTGATGATTTTACGCTGTCCTTGCACACCCCAAAACCCTAACTTGCGCCCAGACTCTATTTGACTAGTTATTTTAAATTTTATACATGTTTTATCATGAGATTATGAAAACCCATGACTTAGTTATGGATATTTATCGATTCGGGGTCCAATTTTGTACATACGGGAACCCAATACCAGCGCTGACATTGTTCACCCACATTGACATTGTTCACCTAAGCCACTTTGGTAATTTTTATATGATTTTGTTTTATTTAATTGACATCTGAATTATGTATAGTTGTATATACTTAATTGTATATTCCAAAAAATATTATTGTTAACCATTTGAGAAGGATTATTCATCCGGAAGTCTTAAAGTCGTATTTGGCCCATTGTAGTAAGTAATTTCTAATTCTTCAAAGTATGATGTTAAATTATGCGTATGTTTGAAGTCATGTGAAGACTAAAACCCTGAGAAATAATTTTTTGAATTTGTATATGAGAATTTTACAAGATATGCAAAGTTTATGAAAGAACTCCACAATTTGATATATTTGATAACCTGTTCTCCATGGAGTGAGAACTTTGTATTTGAATTTGATGGATCATCCCTTAAGAATAAGTAATTATAAAACCTGGATTACGGATTTATATTTTAGGGGGTAGTATTTCCTAATATGCCTTACAATATTACAGTAGTTAATTGATGAATTGCCCTGGGCCACTGGATATGCTATGGTGACATAAAAATATGGACTATTGACCAAATATATCCAGAATTATAGGTATATCATCTACCACGGGACGTTAAATTCAATGTACATTGACAGGGCTTAGATCATGTGAAGTAATATGATCCTTTCCTCGATTTGATTGCTCTGTTAGCTGGTGAGACCTACTAGCTCTGGTCTGAAAAGATAATTGAGATTTCTGTATGTTTTAGAATTTAAAGGAATCGGGAGCAAAATGGGAAAGATAATTTTATTCCAGAAAGTGAATTAACCATACTTTACGTTCATGCATTTACATTATGCTCTTATCTCCTTTTTTTTTGCTTATTTTGCATATATATTATTTATTATCCTTAATTATATTACACTTGCTGAGTATTTGGCTCACTCTTACTATTTTATCTCTTCAAATGAGCACAAATTTAGACCTGATAAGTTAGGGTAGAAGATTAGAAATCGATTAGGCTGCTAACATTGGAAGACGATTTGTGGACTTAGATTTTATAATTTTATACATATGGAGTAAATTCTGTATATTATGAGATGGAGATACTGGGAAATTATTGTTGTATCTCGAGATCCTAACTCACGTCCGGACCCTATTTGACAAATTATTTTGAGTTTTGTACATGTTTTAGTATGAGATTACGAAATCCCATGACTTAGTTATAGATATTTACCGATTGGGTGTCTGATTTTGCACATACGGGGCCCCAATACTAGCGTTGACACTATTTACCTGAGCCACTTTAGTATTTTTGCATGATTTTATTTTGTTTATGTAACATCTAAGTCGTGTATAATTGTATATACTTAATTGTATATTCTGAAAAATATTATTGTTAACCATTTGTGAAAGATTATTCTTCCAAAAGTCCTAAATCATGTTTGGCCCATTCTAGTAAGAAATTTTTTATTCTCCCAAGTATCATGTTAGATTATGCATATATTTAAAGTCATGTGAAGACTTAAATAATGAGAAATTATTATCTAAATTTGTATAAGAGAATTTTGCAAGATATGTAAAGTTAATAAAGGGATTTTACAATTTGATATATTTGATGACCTATTCTCCAGGGAGTGAAAACTTGTATTTGAATTTCGTAGACCATCCTTGAAGAATAACTAATTATAAAACCTACATCACGAATTTATATTTTAGATGATAGCATTCTCTAATATGTATTAAGATATTACAGTGGTAAATCAAGAAATCGCCTTGGGCCACGGGGTATGCTATGGTGGTATAAAAATATGGACTATTGGCCCAATATATTCAAAGTTATAAGTATACTGTCCACCATGGGATATTAAATTCAATGTACATGGGTAGGCCTTAGATTATGTGGAGTAACATAATCCTTTCGTCGATTTGACTGCTCTGTTAGTTGGTGCGGCCCACTAACTCTGGTCCAAAAAGATAATGGAGATTTCTATATGTTTTAGAACCTAAAGGAATTAGAAGTAAAATGAAAAAGATAATTGTATTCCGAAAAGTAAATTTAATCATGCTTTACGTTCATGCATTTATATTATACTCTTATCTCCTTCTTTTGCTTATTTTCCACATATATTATTTATTATCCTTAATTATATTATACTTGTTGAGTATTTGGCTCATAATTACTACTTTCTCCCTACATATGAGCACAAGATTAGATCTGATGAAGTGGGGTAGAAGTTTAGAAGTTAGCTAGGCTACTAACCTTGGAAGACGACTTGTGGACTTAGATTTTATAATTTTGTACCTATAGAGTAAATTTTGTATATTATGAGATGGAGATGTGCTTATATATTGGTGTTATACAAATGGTTTAGCTTTCGCTACATCGTGATTGATGTATATGCTTCTATAGGTAATTATAGTTTGCATTATGGTACCTAATGGTGTCTTTCTGCCTAATATTGTGTCCGGATATGTAACGTTGAAGCCACAAATATAATGTGGCATTTGGATCCTGTATTATGATGATGTAGATTACGTACGTTGTATAGGATATTTTACAGGTTTTTTATATTTGGCCGGTGACCGTATTATAATCGAAACTCTACTAAATTTTTGGTTGAAAATACGGCACGTCATATTTGGTATCAGAGAGAAAGAGATGCTTTAGGTTTGATTTAAATGGTATGTGGAAGCTTAGGTTAGGGTAAGATCGATTGAATAAATAGATGAAGGCGTAGGATGATTAAGATAGATCGGGTGGTTCTAGTTGTCCTAGTTTATATGACTTACGCTAGAATTAAGTTAGAAATTAGTGGGCAAGTTTGATTATCTAGTTTACACTGTTCTAGTTAGTGTCAAAGTTATAAATTAACCCATATTGTTTTTGTTTTAGAAAGAATGATAGTAGCTGATCATTCCACCTAGATGAAGGTCGACACGTGGAGGTGGTCAACCACATGTTAGAGAGGCCGATTTTTTGAATCTAATGAGTGGGAAGGTGAGACTTGAAAGTCTTGAAGAATCTGGTCCAGGCGAAGATCGGGAGAAGGGATGTTGAAGAAGGATGCCTTGAGGATTAATTTAGATTGATCTTGATTGGAGGATTAGGATTGCGGATGCATGAATAGCATAGCAAGTGAGACGGATAAGGTGGAATCATTGGCTCGAGGTCAAGATAACTTAGAATCGATTTTAAGTGTTAATGAATTCGAGGATGTCGATTTAAAATCAATTTATTAATGATGATCAATTGCTTGATTTTTTGAATAATTGCTTCAGTTATATTTCCTAAATTGATCGTAACCTGAGGATTAAGGACTTTACCTTAGTTGTGTTGATATCTTTGAGATTTTTCTTAGACTTATAGTTGTCACGTAACTTAGGTATCCAATATGGATCAATTGAATTTGAGTTGCAAGAGGATTTTTACCGCGCAAGTAAATGGTAAATCAGAGTAGTGCAGCGGTAGCGTGTGGCCTATGGCCTAGAGATTTCGGAATAAGATCAAGGATCCAAGTGGGCGATCATTTTTGAGACTTAGGAGGAATTGAAGTAGAAGTTCATTAGTTCATTCGAGATTATAAATTAAGTTGAGAAAATAGCCAGTAATTTGGGTTGCCCTTGAATTTGATGGACTATCATGAAATCTCCTTTGTATCGATGGTTGATGAAATACGTATGCAAAAAAATTAAGCCTTTCTGAAAAATTATGAATTTATCTTATGATAAGGTTCCAACCTAAATTTAAATAAGAAACATTAAATATTGAAAATTAGGATAATTCATTTTGTCAATGTTTTCTAGGAATGATCATTTCCTCAAGGTTGTGACATCAGAATATAAGTAGAAATCTGAAAGAATTTTTTCCAATTGTTAAATTTTGATATTCGTTAAATTTTAAGGACAAAATTTTTATAATTGGGATGAATATAATATCCTAAATTTTTATTCGATTTAATTAAAATTATTTATTATTTTGGATAATTTAGGCGTGATAAAGATTAATTAATTATTATAAAATGTTTGAGAAATATTTTGGTCAATTATTCAAATCGTACCCGTACTGTCGTCCGAGTTTTGATTTGGGTTTGGAATAAAAAAAAAGAATATATATATATATATATAATAATAATAATGGTAATAACATGAAGAAGGAAATAGGACACGGGAGAAGCAGGGGTTTTGTGAAGAAGAGAGGAAGAAGAAAGACAGGAGAGAGAGAGAGGGCCAAAGGGTAGACAGAGAAGGAGAAAAGTCGAGGTTCCTAGGTCCGATTTCGACTTCGAACTAGTTATAGAAGTGATAGATCTGGTCGAGATAAGTACACAAATACTCTTGTCGTTCTCTCTTTTTGATTTTTGTTCGTATCTCTTCGGTATTTTCATTCCAATATCCACCCAAAACTTGTATTTTACGTAATCCATGTCAATTGTATGATTTATTTATTCCATGCCTATTGTATGATTTATTTATTATTTGTTATCTGATTTGATGATTTTACGCAGTCCTTGCACGCCCCGAAACCCTAACTCGCGCCCAGACTCTATTTGACTAATTATTTTAAATTTTATACATGTTTTATCATGAGATTATAAAAACCCACGACTTAGTTATGGATATTTATCGATTGGGGGTCCGATTTTGTACATACGGGAACCCAATACCAGCGCCAACATTGTCCACCCACACTGACACTGTTCACCTGAGCCACTTTGGTAATTTTTATATGATTTCGTTTTGTTTAATTGACATCTAAATTATGTATAGTTGTATATACTTAATTGTATATTTTGAAAAATATTATTGTTAACCACTTGTGAAGGATTATTCATCCGGAAGTCTTAAAGTCATATTTGGCCCATTGTAGTAAGTAATTTATAATTCTTCCAAGTATGATGTTAAATTATGCGTATGTTTGAAGTCATGTGAAGACTTAAACCATGAGAAATAATTTTCTGAATTTGTATATGAGAATTTTACAGGATATGCAAAGTTTATGAAAGAACTCCACAATTTGATATATTTGATAACTCATGCTCCATGGAGTGAGAACTTTGTATTTGGATTTGATGGATCATTCCTTAAGAATAAGTAATTATAAAACCTGGATTACGGATTTATATTTTAGGGGGTAGTATTTCCTAACATACCTTAGAATATTACAGCAGTTAATTGAGGAATTGCCCTGGGCCACTGGATATGCTATGGTGACATAAAAATATGGACTATTGACCAAATATATCCAGAATTATAGGTATATCATCTACCACGGGACGTTAAATTCAATGTACATTGACAGGGCTTAGATCATGTGAAGTAATATGATCCTTTCCTCGATTTGATTGCTCTGTTAGCTGGTGAGACCTACTAGCTCTGGTCTGAAAAGATAATTGAGATTTCTGTATGTTTTAGAATTTAAAGGAATCGGGAGCAAAATGGGAAAGATAATTTTATTCCAGAAAGTGAATTAACCATACTTTACGTTCATGCATTTACATTATGCTCTTATCTCCTTTTTTTTTGCTTATTTTGCATATATATTATTTATTATCCTTAATTATATTACACTTGCTGAGTATTTGGCTCACTCTTACTATTTTATCTCTTCAAATGAGCACAAATTTAGACCTGATAAGTTAGGGTAGAAGATTAGAAATCGATTAGGCTGCTAACATTGGAAGACGATTTGTGGACTTAGATTTTATAATTTTATACATATGGAGTAAATTTTGTATATTATGTGATGGAGATACTGGGATATTATTGTTGTACCAATGGTTTAGTTTTCACTACATCGTAATGGATGTATAGGCTTCCATAGGTAATTATTGTTTGAATTATGATACCTAGTGGAATCTATCTGCCTGACGTTGTGTTCAGAGACGCAACGTTGGAGCCACAAATATAATATAGCATTTGGATCCTATATTATGATTATCTGGATTATATATGTTGTACAGAATATTTTATAAGTTTTCATATTTGGCCGACGATCATATTACAATCGAAATTCTATCGAATTTTTGATTAAAAATACGGTACGTCACATCTTCTCCCTTCTCTTTCTCTCTCTTCTCTCTTCTTTCTCCCGTAAAATGATTGAATAGTTGTGCTAGGTGGTTTATGAACACAATTGTACATGAGCGCCAAATAGGTGCGAATCATAGTCCCTCTAATTTGCCTCACATACATATGAGTGCCACATCAAATATAGCTCTAGAGCTCTAGTGCCAACATGTTATCCAAACTGCACATGAGCATCCCATAGACACACATTAGGCGCGCCACTTCTACCTCAAATATGTACAAGTGTGGAGACAAGTACCCATCAGGCATTAACCTTAATTCCTCAATTTTAAAATTTTTTTCCTCAAATTCATAATTTTTTCCTTAAATTTTTGTTATACAATTATTTTTTTAATTTCAATGATATCGTAATATATAATAAAAATAGGATATTACATCTACCTTCACTAGCCTTGTTACTTTAGAAAATTTGACATTATTGTAGGATCGCTCTACCACTGGTCCACTCCAATAGAAAGTTTCAACCACACTTTGAAACTCATAAGATCATCGTCCTAACTAATCAACCTTTAAAGGGGATCCTATAGAAACTCAAAGCATCAGGACGATTGATTAAAGGAATTATTGAATTAGACAAGTCTGATATAGAATCCTAAGCACAACTAACCATAAAAGGCTAAGCCTCCATGGATTTCATAGTCAAAATAACAACCTCAATTCCAAGTGATCTTAAGAAGAATAAGACCTCCGTCGACATAAAGAGGCACCAAAGTAGATCCTTCACATAGACAGGTCATCTTTCAAATTGAGGAATGGAGCTAGTGTGGTACTGAGAATTTCGGATGGTTCAAAGATAAAATACTCAAGGGCACTCAGATTTTTGGCCACTAACAATGTCACAGAATATGCGGTCTTATTTGTCGAGCTTAGACTAGTAAAGGATATTCACCTAAAAGTCTGATTGTTCATAGTGATTCAGAGATAATCATCAACCAAGTAATCAAAAATCTTGAGGCATTTAGTCCATTATTTAAAAAATATTTTGTTAGAGTAAAGGGCCTAACCAAGTCATCTAACAAGGTGAAAATTCGTCACATCTTGAGAGAAGACAACTATAAGGAAAATCAGCTGGCAAAAGCTGCAATGACCGGGAATCTTGAGCATTGCACCAAAGAGATATGGGGAATCTTTGCAATCCCAAGCATAGAAAACCCACAAGAGAGATACTTTAGATATCAGGCAGTGATACTCGGTTGACTTCGTACATAAAGTACCTAGAAGAAGGCTTTTTGCCAAACAATTCGGAAGAAGCCAGACGCATAAAAAGGACAGTAGACTGGTACACCCTTATAAATGAAAAATTATACCAAAGAGGGTACTCTCTTCCTTATATATGGTGTTTGACACCAACTAAAGTTGACTATGTACTAAGTAAAGTGTATCTCAGAATTTGTGGGTCACATGTAAAGGAAAAAACTTGGTGTTCAAAGTTATGTGGTAGGGCTACTACTGACCTACGATAAAGAGAAATGCTATAGAATTCAAAAAGAAATGCGAAAGCTTTTAGATCTACAAAAACATTCCTCATCGACTGCACACAAAACTTCAAACCTACAATAGCTCTGGTCATTTTTCTCAATGGGAGCTCAATATATTAGGCTCATTACCCATTACATTAGGATAGAGAAAGTTTATCATAGTCACCATAGACGACATGAAATGGGTAGAGGCCTCCCCACTTGCAAGAATAATTGAGCAAAACATGATAAAGTTTAACTGGTAGAGAATCATTTATAAGTTTGAAATTCTCAAGGATATAATATCTAACAACGAAACCCAATTCACCAATAAGAGATTCACCAAGTATTATATGAATTTGGAAATAAGGTTAGTTCATACTTCCATTACCTATCCATAGATGAACAGGTAAGTGGAAATGACAAACTGAACCTTACTACATAGGTTGCAAATGAAATTATAAGATGCAGGGGGTTCTTAAGTGGACGAACTACCCTCCGTATTATGGTTCTACCAGATGATCCCCAAGAAATCAACATGAGAAATGCCATTTTACATGTGTTATGGGATAGACGCAATATTCTAATAAAGATTGGGCTACCCAATCTTCGAGTTAAAAACTTCAACCCACAAAGCAATTTCCAACTTCTAAGAGAGCATTTCAATTTGCTCAAGGAAGCCCAAGACATGACATGACTATGGACAAAGGCTTACAACAATAAGTCGCTTGATACTATAATAAAAAGGTAAAAACTCACCAATTAAATATGGGAGACCTAATTCTAAGAAGTATAGAAGTTACAAGCAGGATCACCGATAGGAATAAATTGTCTCCTAATTTGAAGGGATTTTCCTACTCTCAACCATTTTTCGTAACAATGCGTATAAACTATACACTCAAAATGGAAAACTGGCCGCGAGGATATGAAATGCCATCCACTATAAAAAATATTACCAATAAATTTTCATCGGGTAGAGGTAAGTTTTGTACAAAGTGTATGTATAATGTACTCATATTGATAACATCATAATTTATATACATTTGTTACATTAGTTGCTTATTTGTATGCTTGTATGTCATTTCATGAATATAAGCGACTCAAACTGACCCTAAGTTGGATGAAACTCTCAGTAATTGACCTTCTAAAATATGGTCAAAACCTCAATTGAAGCAACTGAGCGGCCCAAATAGCAGTCGGACGCAAACTATCATATAGAGACTCAAGGAGCTTGTAGACCAAAGTCTAACCCCTTCTTGAGAGGTCAAAAATAAAAGAAAACTTGGGGGCTTTCTTAACAAGCGTGCTATAACATTCTCTCACAAAGAGTACCATTAGTTAAATACGATCAATAGACTAGGGACTGATGTATGGGTGCAATGACGTCCTCTCATAGGAACAAGAACCATTAATCAAATGCGGTCGACAGACTAGTATCTAACAAAGCCCAACGATAATGGCAACCATGGCTAGAGTGCTATGATATCTTGTCATAGGAATGAGCACCATCGGTCAAACGAAGACAACGGACTAGGGTCCAATCAGGTTTGACAGTAATGGCAATCACATCTTGTCGACAAATGCAGAATGTGTTGAACAAAAAGTTCAGTATAAGAGAAAAATATCAGTGACAATTATCAGAATGATCTAACTAATTTATTAATGAATAAATATTTACAAAATGAAGACCCAAAACTTTCAAAAGAAAGGTTACAATTGAACTACCATCTACCTACGCTCAAACATCTCTACTATCCTAAGGCCAGGAAGTAGCTGAAGATCATGGCGACATAACCCCACCTGACTCCAAGAAATCCTTAATGTCTGAACGGTAAGAAGCTCTAGAATTTATCAGATCATAGTAACCTAGAGGAAAGTTGGGAGCAACTAAAGATACGATCCGCCTGTAGTGATAGAATCTATCCTGAAATTTGTCATCCAGAGTAGGTCCAACCTCTTTCAGTCAAAGATGTATCCTCAACTCTCACTTAAGTCAAGCACACTTGTCTTGAAGATCGACAATAAAGTTGACATCTGAGGTTGATCGATGCTCAGCCTCCTAGAGCCTGTCCTCGAGTGAGGCAATCCAATCCATACCCAACGACTTTTTATTTGATAGCTCTTGGGATCTCACCAGCCATTCAGACAAGTCTCCACCTAAAAACGTAGGCCAATCTCAACTTTGGTCGGCTTTGATAATAGCAGTATTAACCTTGGTCTCCATCTCCTTGAGTATAGTAGGGTCGGTGAATGTTTGAGACATACGAAAAATCTCAGCATCTCATTAGTATAACCCGTCTGCAATCAAACAAACTAGCTTCTGTGATTGCCAACTAAAGAGAAACAGTCAGTCACAAATAATGATGATAAAAAGAATACCTAATGACAATGGACTCAACAAGCGATACCTTAATGGGAGATAGTCTCACCTGAAAAGATAGACCGGGAGAAGTTCTAAACTAAGAAATGGGTAGAGTCCTCCAACATATAAGGCAAAATGTGATGCTAGAGAGGGATCTCAAACTTGGAGGGAGAAGAAAAAGTGTCCGGATCCTTCGGGTTCTCAGATGACAAAGCATTAATATACCACCTCTACTTCCGCAACCTCTAGATTATTATCAAAGTCTTCTGCAGCCTGATCATTATTAACAGAATCAACAACAAAAGTAACAGGATGCATGAAAAAGGCTCGGGTGATAGGCTACAACCATAAATGGAGCGTTGATTGGCTCATTCGATCCGCTGGTGACGGGGTCATTTATTCTTGAATCTGTGGGTAATGAAGTCTCACCATCCTCAATGAATTTGAGCACCTCTTCAAAAATTAAGCCACTCGGTGAAGACTGAATAGAAGCCAGCCTTTAAGACGACTCACCAACTTACAACTTGGTCATCTCGTCATAGGTCTCATCGATGACCCTATCATAGTTC
This sequence comes from Nepenthes alata, assembly GCA_028571085.2. Lineage (NCBI taxonomy): Eukaryota > Viridiplantae > Streptophyta > Magnoliopsida > Caryophyllales > Nepenthaceae > Nepenthes > Nepenthes alata. Next base: position 721 of record JAOVVI020003549.1, on the reverse strand, counting down.
CTTTAGGAAGATGGGAGGGGATCAGCCCTGCCAGTTACCCTTTTAGGAGAATTCTAAATAAAAAGTTCTCCTAGTTTTCATTTCCCCTTCCGTTCTCATTTCCTAATCAACCTCAGCAAGCGCCTGCCAGATTAAAAAATTATTTGTTCTCCGGAATAATATAGCATTCTGCTTAATTAGTTTTGTCAATGGCTGAGCCATGACATACTCATGCTCTGTGACATCTTCATGGTAAGCGAGATTCACCGAGCCCAATTTGTTGGAGAGGTTCCAGCTGAAAAGGACCACAATATAAAAATATCGGTCTTTCTAACCCTTTATTAAATTTGGATTACCCCCACTTATTCTATACTTCTTTTGGTTGGTAAAAGGAATCTTGTCACTCTCCTAATTGAATCAAAAAACATCTTTGATAGTTTGAGTGTCCATAAGAAGCTTCCAACAATGAAGGAAGACGTACAAAGAAATCAAATATCTAATAGTATTAGGATGGAGGCGCACGACAGGAATTTTGAGGGCTTTTAAAATCTCGCACAACTCTCTCACAAAGGGAATGTGAAGGCCTTCCTTCAGGTGGACTTCGTCGATGGTGATGAAGCTAAGGTGAGGAGAACAAGCTCCCTAATTATACAAAGAAACTTGGAAAGGAATGCCAACAGAGATGTTAAACCTATTGTAAATGTCTTTCACATCATCACAAGTGAGGATGGATGAGATCTCA
>JAOVVI020003548.1:0-18928 GCA_028571085.2 Nepenthes alata | reverse complement strand
AAATTAAATGTTTATTTAAAAATCACGATATATAATTTGTATTTAGACAAAACAGAAAAAATACATATTTATAAAAATGATAGATAAATATAATTGAAAATCTCATAATGGAATGATTATTTTCTTTTATAATCAAGTTAAAATATCATGAATAATAATATTTGTTCAATCAAATTATCTAATTTTTTTTAAATTTATATATTTTCAAATTATATTTATATTCTTCTAATTCAATATATTACAAAAAAGATAGTGATACGTCCATAAATTTGAATCGTTGTACGGGTCAGGAAGTTACTCGATCTGTCACGTTGGATCAAATAGAATCGATTTGATCTTCATCTCTTTAAACATGGGCTCTACACATTGCAACTCGAAAATTAGATGTGAGAAGATTGGCGGGACTCGTTTTTTAATTTATCCTCCAACGCTTAAATCAAATATCTTTTCAAGTGAATAGAAAGATGCGTGAATGTAAGATAAACACATGGATGTATGTTATGAGTGATTGAGTATTTGATGCGTCCGATAAATGGGTGGCTTAAATGTGCGCCCACCTGAGGGCGGCTTGGAGGTATGGAAGGTAGATCTCCTGGATGGAGGGTAAGACTCCTATATAGAGGGTAAGCCTCCTAAGATGGAAGGAGGGTAGGGCACTAGGATAACCTCTTGGGATGGAGGACTAGCCTCCTAGAGGAAGAGCTCTTTTGGCGGAGGGGCAGGCTTGCATTCGTGGGAGAGTGGTGGTTGGAGAAAAAATAGGACCTCGTGTGCTGACGGAGAGAAGGATATCCATCGGTCTCTTCTCCATACGCATAAATGACTTTCTCTCTCCTTTTTAACTTGTCATCTTCCCTACTCTATGAGCCCATAGTCTTTTGGGTTTCGAGTCCCCCCTAGTGAAGAAAATTGTGCATACTTATAGTGAGAAAGCGAGCTGGCTTTGTCTTCGGCACTAAGGAGGGCGACTACTGTCTGTCACAATTCGTTGAGATAATCCTGTCATCTTGGGGAGATGTCCTATTTGGCGGATATTTTTCAGGATTTGTAAAGATAGTTATGGTAAGTTGTCGTGGCCGCATATGATAGTTGCCTTCTTGAGGGTGATAGCCTGACAGGGGTGATGTTCGTTGAGTTGTGACTATTCGTCCTATTATAACAAACGTCGCTCGAGGGTCTTCTTTGAGTCGAGCCGCTGAGTTATCGAGCCGTCTCTGGTCGAGCAGTTTGGGTTGGTGATTGGGCCTGCCATGATACCTTCAGGGCTACAGGGCCTTCTCCTGGATTATGACTTTCAAACGACCTTTTTACCGTGAGTTTTGACATCCGGGTCGATCTATTATTTATTTAATTTAAATTATGAGATAGAGTGTTAAAATATTTTCTATCTTAAATTTAAAGTATAGATTTTACATCAAATTTAATTTTTTAAAATTAATATTTTTTCGCTTTAGCGTTAATAAGTATTATTTTAAATTTATTTAATTAAAGTAAATCTAACTTTAATTTTAAAAAAAATTTAATAAAGAAGGAATAATTTAATTAGATATTTATTTATTTATTTATATGTAATTAGGTTGAAATTTGAACAAAATACAATATATTCTAACGGTAAACTATTGTGATGCTTCGTGAAAAATCGAGGCGTCCCTGTTTTGAGGGGGTCTTCTTCCCGGACAAGCTTCCCACCACTCCACTCCGTAATCACTCTCCCTCTCTCTCCGAGTTATAATAACCTCGAAATTTTCCCATCGACCTTGAAGGGGATGATAGAGAAAGGAACAATTCCAAATTTCGGATTTCGGAAACTATAGTCCACAATCTATATTGTTGCAGAAAAAAGCCGTCTCTGATAATGGAAGTTGGGGAATCATCTGGTTCAAGGCCGTCCGACGAAGTTTGGGCCAAACTTGGTAAGCTTTATTTCTTCTTCTTTTTCCGGAGAAAACTAGATTTTTTTCCCAATTACAGTCATTGTTCCTGAAGGCTCTGTTATTTCTGAGAAAATTTTTAAATTATAACCCTAAAGACTGCCTTGTTGCTTGATATTTTATCCATATGCTAGTATATTAGATCAAACATTGGTGCTTCTGGATTTCCCAATTCATAATTGGGTAGCATTGTGAAGTTACTGGTGTCCAAAAAGGCCATCATGCTGCCTAGCGTAAAGCATGAAAATTACAAGAAATTTGGATCATATTTGGATAATTCAGAATGCTGAATTTCTCATATTTTTTTATGAGTTTAACCTTCAACTTATGTCAGGGTTCTAATGCCAAGAACACATCATTATAGTGAAAATATCATTACAATGAAGATTCCCCGATGTGTGAGGGAGCTAGTTGGGGATCGAAAACAGGCTAACAGTTTGGGCAAGTGGGTGCAAGTACCAGGATTTCTTTGATTCCATTGTGAAAAGATCATGATAATTAAAATTTTGATGGGTATTCTAGATTCTTAGGATGTTTAGGGCTATAGTCATGTCATACATGCTAAAGTTGAAAACTGTTGGCGTCTGTAATCACAGTGACATGAAATTTGTTTCTGTTGGACATTATGGTTAAAAAAGAAAGGGAAAAAAAAAAGCCTTTCCGAGTAGGCTAGTACACGGCAATAGTGATGTCATATATACAAAAGTTAAAAACTGTTGGCGTCTGTAATCACAGTGACATGAAATTTGTTTCTATTGGGCATTATGGTTAAAAGGAACGTAGCCTTCCTGAGTAGGCTTATACATGGATTGAGAATTTCAGCAAAGAAGTTTATGCCTCTAATTCCTGGAGAAAACTTAATAATTGGTCCGTGTAAGTATTGATGATTATACACTCAATAGCTTTTGTTTGGATTTGAAGTCAATTATCGGGGTTCAATTGTCATCAGCATTTGTACTTCCCTATTCTGATCTGTCTCATGATTCTTTGTTTTATATGATTTTTAGTTTTTTGGCACAGTTTTATTTATCTGCATTTCCTAAGTGTACATTTCCTTTTGAAATATTTAAATTATGTTTTCCATATCAGGGTAACAGACATGCTTACAAATATTTACGAGGAAAGTGTTTTACAAAAAAAAAAAAAAGGTTTAACTTGGAGTTTTCCACCTTTGAGACAAAATGAGAGTATGTTACCACAATTTTCTGATTGGATATTGAATATCGAACTACACAAGCAATGCTTTTTAGCATCCCATGGTTTCTGTGGATTATTGGCTTATGGGGAATCTTTGCATGATAATTAGCTTTGAAAGTGTATAGTGGCCTCAGACTGAAATTTTGACAATTGTAAATATGACGAGGCATGCATCTTGAGAGTCTAATTGGTGTAGATTATACCATGTTTATTTATTCCCCTAAATGCTTAGTTGTATGATAATTTTTGTGTGTAGAGAGAAACTCATGTACAGAAAGTAATAGAAGAAATTAAAGTAGGTCCCACCATGTAGGTGGAACCTAACTTTTGTTTCTTCTCTGCACGATTTGTATATGTAGCTATACTCTTTGTTATGCATGTGCATGCACACACACATAGAGACTTAAATCTTGACATTGTTGTATATTGCTGCTGGTTATTTTAATCACCTATGATGTGGAAGAGTCGATAACAGTCCACCTGGGAAATGGCAGATTAGAGCTTTGAACCTACTATCCTGCAAGTTGGGATTTCCCCATCTCTCCCCAAGTGAGGGTCAAAACATAGAAAAGGAAGGGGGGGAAAGAAGAAACCTTGATAATTTTAAAATTTGTGAAAACAGAAACTTTTGGAAGTCCATTTTTTGATTATCACTTCTCATATCATTACCAAAAAAAAAAGTTCATGTATATAGCCTACATAGGCCTTGTTCTTCTTTGTTTTTATTAATCACTAAGATTATGCAATCCATTTGATACAAGAAAATGATTTGTTGCAGTACTGTAGATGTGCTAAAAGCCGTAAACTTGCTCTAGGAATGCCATAGAAAAAGATTCTTGCTGTATTTTGAAACTCTCAAACTGTAGTTCTAAACAAGAGGTGTATTAGAATGTTTTGATTGATAGATTATTAACTCATGTATGGAGAGGGAATAAGTGCTGAAAAATAAGTAATTAAAAATGATAACCGAGAACAAGAATTATACCACAGTTAACTAATCTAAGTAATCATTTGGTTCAAGTTTACACACTTTCTGGGAACATACTTCTTGGGAAGTAGTCTTGTGCAAGTTAGGTTATTGTAATGTGTGGTTCACAATCTTATTTCATGGAAAGTATGATGCAAAAGACGAACATTATTCCAGTAAATAAATATTAAAGTGTATTAAATTAAGGACAGTGAAGTCAATTTAGCTCTTCAACTAACAAAGTTAACATACTTAAGTAGGGGTCAGTAGTCAGTAAGTTTTCTGCCTACAGAGGAAGTAGATTACTCAAAAGGATGTTTGCTTCCTTTTGATTTTTCCACAGTCTAAACCGAAGATAAGCCAAAAATCTCTATTATTGTGAAGTTGGACTGACCTAGCTGACTCACCCATACCAATGACTAGATTAAATAATCCATTGAAACAGGAACAGGCCTTCTAATATTCATCATATTATCTTTATGCTGGTGTAAGTTAATGCCTTATTTGTTATATGGTTATGAGTTATCGTTGTCCACTTATAGGAACCATGCATAAGGTTAATTTATTAAATTATCACTTCAGCTGAATGCTGCAGAAAACTGGCATAAATTTAGCAGTGCAATACACTAAAGTGAAAACAATTGTAATGGAGTATCTTTGCTTGAGAAGAATAATTGGGTCTAAGATAGCATAGTTTTCCAAAAAGGATATTGTTGGAGACATGTCGCTATGGCTTTTGTCCTTTGTTCATGATTCAAATTGATGCCCGATTATCACCAATTAAGTGATTTGTTCAATTGTGTCTTCAGGCATTCAGATACAACTTACGAAAGAAGAATACTTACTATGCAAAATTTTGTCAATGGACATCAATGATGTTTTGAATATTTTATGTGGGTTGTCTTGCGGGAAGAACAGTGATCTATATTTTGGTTATGCTAAATCCTTGTTTCTTTAATCATATTGTAGTACCATTGAATTCGGGATATCCAGATGTTGCCATCAAATCCAATGAAACCATGGTATGCTCAGAGATCACTTCCACTTCTGACAAGCTTGTGTGGTGTCAGATTTCAAGGAACTCTGGTCTTTTTCCTGCCATAATAAAGAACAAGAGGTACTTTTTTATGATATATTTGAAATCGGATGAATGGCAAACACCGATGCTGATCTCCACTCTCATTTGATGGCTTTTTTTTTTATTTTTTGGTGAGAGATACCTAACCCTCCTTTTGGGTTTAGGAATTGGAGGAAATAAAAATAGGAATATTTTTCCATAATTATCTTTGTAATGACATATGTTCCGGGACAGACAAACTTAACTTTTGCCCCAGATTTTCTGAATTCCAATTCCCCTTCCCCTTCCCCTCTTACCTTTCAAAAAATAAAGAATGAGAATGAAAATAAGGAGAAAAGATAAGATTAAGCATTTGTATGTTTGACTGTTGAGTGTTGAAGTATCATTAAGTATCATTTTCTATATTACTATGCTAATCACATTGTTGCTCGCGCATACAGTGGCAAATAGATATGAGAAAATTCTCTAAGTGCCCGGTGGGCATCCTCTTTTTGATAGATTAATGTTTTTATTCTTCATCCGATCATTCTATTCTTCATACAACCGTTCAGCAACAATAACAAACTCTATTGTCTCCTTGGTGGGGATGTCTATATTAATCTGTCTTTTGTCATCCTTCTTGATTTTCACATTCTTTTTTATTACTTCACTACACATATCTTCAAATTCTTCATATTTGTGTATATTTAAATAGTTTTAAATTCATATTCAATTTTTGGTTGATACGGTGAATTTCTTTTCACCATTATGTCCAATTTAGAGCAACATCCTTTGGAAGTAACAGCACATTCAAATCATTTTTATTTTATCCAAGTATTCAAGTTTGCTCAAATTTGTGATGCTTCAGCACAGTCTTTTACAAAATCATGCTACAGAAAATTTGAACTTGCTTTTTTGACACATTCTCGAAAACCTACCTATATTGCTATGGTTAGAAGGCCGTTTGTCTCTCTTTTTTTTTTAATGTTTGCCGGACTATTAAATGAGGAGGTGAGGTGTAAGCACCAAAGGAAGACAGTAATAAGTAGTCGTGTAATAAGTGTTAATGGTGATAGGGCAGTAGGGTGAGGAAATGGTGTAGAGATGGAAATAAAGAACAATAGAGGGAAGAAGGTGATGGAGTGCAGTAGCGTACAACTGAAGGAAGAAGATGGATGGAATACAGCAGCTGTCTAAGCAGCAGACAACAGAGAAGTGGTAGTGAAGAGCAACGTGACAGAAGGAAGCAGAGGATGGAATACAGCTGTATTCTAGGTGCGATCTCCACCGTTGATTGGGAAGTAATCAGGGGCATCCATGTGGCCTCAGGTGGCAAATAGGTGGTGATAGATGAGGGCATGTGACGGAGGTAGCCCACAGGTTTACCATGGCAGGTGTTTGGCATGTGACTGGCGGCATCTCTTTCATTTTGTTATTCCAGCAAAGCAAAGAGCATCTTGAGTAGTTTCCTTAAATTGTTTATGTTGGAGAGAATCAAGTTGTTGGGACAGTAGAGGATTGGATAGATATAAATAGAAGATTTTAATAGCTAGAAAAAGAAGGAAAAAGTAGTGAGAAAACCTTCTTTGGAGATCTTCTTCCTTCTCGAATTTGGTGTGCTATTTTTTGTATTTGCTTTAATTTCCATCATCTTCATACCAAGAAGCCTCAAGCTTCCTGGACTCATCCAAACCAGAATATATAAAAAAAAGAAGGGGCACCTTACATGTTTGGCATCAGAGCTGTTCGATGGCTGAGGGCATATGCATGAACCAATCGATCAAGCCTTTCACAGCCCTAGTTCAAAAGCTTGACAAAATTGAGCATAGTATCAACCAACGAATAGACTCACTTGAGCAAGATGGCAATCTGTGGATGGATAGGATCAAGCAAAATGTAGCAAGATCACTGAACAATGAGGCACATGCTTCACTTGTGTCAGGCGGCTTTTGTAGCTCAACTCCCAGCTTTACCCTCAACACAGATCCAAGGGGAGCCAGAGGAGCAACAAGGAATCTACTTACATTGGAGGAGTGTTAAAATTAATTTCCCACAGTTCGATGGTGAGAACCCCAATGGATGGTTCTATAAAGCCAAGGAGTGTTTTCACCTTTACTAAACACCGGATAATCAAAAGCTGCTACTGTCATCATTTTATATGGAAAGGGAAGCTTTCATATGGTTTCAAGGTGCGGAGGAAGCTAGAGAGTTACAGATTGGAAAACTTGTTCCCAGGCCTTACTAACATGATTCGGTAACATGGCCTATGATGACCAAATGGAGTTTATGCAAAAACTTAGGTAATCAAGGACTGTAGCAGATCACAAGACTTAGTTTTAGTTAATCACCAATCGACTGAGATGTGCTTTAGCACAAACAATGTTGAGTTGTTTTTCTGGGAAATCTTAAAGACGAAATTAGGTACCAGGTTAGACCCCTTAGTCTTACTAGCTTGCATCAAGCATTTGGTATGGCCTGAATCTAAGAAGAGTTTGTCACTGACTGGAAGAAGGTAAATAGGGATTAGATGTCCTCTTCAGGAGTTTACACAAGTCATCATGCCCCTACTGGGGCAATAGGTTTTTACTGAGCCCCTGCCAAATCGGAAATGGTGGTGCATTGGATTACCCCTTATCAAATGAAAGAAAGGTGAGAATGGGGGCTATGCTACAACTACATAATTGAATCCAATATACAAATGCTCAACCCTGAAACTTTTCATGGTAGAAGTCATCAAACCAACTAAACCAAAGGAGCATGATGGTGAGCAGGGATAAAATAATCCCATTCCTCGAGAAGTTGAACCCACTGTGGAACATTTAGTTGAGATTATGCTGCATGCCATCACTGGAACCCCACATATGAAAACATTGCCGATTAAGGGAGGGAAAAATAGAGTCATCGTGTTAGTATTAATTGACTCAAGGAGCACCCATAATTTTGTTAATTTAGTTTGGTGAAGAAGGCCTAGTAGCACGCTAGATCAAATTCTCCAGTGAAAGTTCATATTGCTAATGGAAATTAGTTAAGGGAGAAGGGTTTTGTGTAAAGTTAAACCTATAGATCAAAGGTAATGCCTTCCCTACAGATTTTTTGATTTTATCATTGGGAGGTTGCGATGTGGTCCTGGGGATATAATGGCTATTGACTTTAGGACCCATACTGTGGGATTTCTTAGCACTTAGAATGAAGTTTACGTATTCGGGTAAGGAGGTCTTACTGAGGGGACTAAAAACCACCAGTAATACAATGGTTGAGGGGTGTTGTTGGAGTAAAAAGCTCAAGGCGAAAAACAAAAGAGTGTTATTGAAATTACTTGATAGTACCATGGATAAGGAACCGGTTATTAGTTTACCTATAATTCATGACTTAATCTTGAAATTTCCTAAGGTGTTTGCAAAACCACACAGTCTACCCCTAGGTTGTGACCATGAACACCAAATATTATTGAAAGATGATACCAAACCAATTTTAGCGAGACCTTATTGGTATCCGTATTACCAAAAGGGGAAAATTATATTGGAAAAAAACACAGACTTTAAACAAAAGATCTTGGAATGGGTGCATTGTAGCCCATTGGGGGTCATTCGGACTATCACAAAACCCTTAGCCATGCTAGAACTGAATTCGTTTGGAGAGGGATGAGGAAGGATATCAGAAAATATATCCGAGAGTGTCCTATATGCTAACAGATAAAAATCAAACCAAGAAAACCTTGTGAACTCCTTCAGCCTCTCCCCATTCCAAACTGATATTGGACAAATCTGTCAATGGATTTCATCAAAGTGTTACCAATATCTCAATGGGACAACTCCCTTTTAGTAGTTGTGGATAGGTTAACCAAATATGCCGACTTCGTCTCACCCGCTCCTATACGGAAACCAAAATAGCCCATTTATTCCTGAATCATATCACAAAACTCCATTGAATACCTAAAACCATTGTAAGTGATCAAGGCCCTACTTTTACCCGTTCTTTTTGGTGTGAATTATTCATTTCTTAGGGTACTCAGTTAGCTTACAGGATGTCATATCATCTGTAATCGAACAAGAAAACCAAAGTGGTCAACAAATGTCTTGAATAGTATCTAAGGTATTATATGGGAGACAAGTCCAAGTCGTGGTCTCATTGGTTAGTTATGACCAAGTGGTGGTACAGCATTAACTGTCACTTTTCTACTGGGATGACTCTGTTTAAGGCTGTTTATGGAGTACGATCCCCTCGTCTGCTAGATTTCGCCAAGGGAATTGTAGAAGAAGAGCTTAAAACCTGTGACCAGAACCAAGAAATATTAAAAAAATCCTAGTCACTTCTCAAGGAAGGTTAAAGATGCAGTATGATCGGTACCAAACCGAGAGAGAGTTCCCAATCGGGGATTGGGTGTATCTCCATCTGCAACTGTACAGACAAAAGTCAAGCACTTTTCAAAGAAATTTGAAGTTGGTGCCAAGATTTTTGGGCCATACCAGATTATAAAAAAATAGGAACTGTTGCTTACCGTTAGGATCTTTCTCCCTCTTCCAAGCTTCACCTGGTTTTTCACACGGAACTCAAGTTATTGCCAACCCTACCCTGCCACCGTTAGACAAGGAAGGAGGAATATTAACTAAAACGGAAAAAGTGATGGGGAGACGGAGTTCGCTGGAGAGAAGTCACAGAAGTTCTAGTGAAATTTATTGCTCAATTGAGGAGAACAATATGCGGGGGCCGCTTTTCGCCTTCCAAACTCAATATCCGCACCTTGTGGGTTGTGGTGCTTTGAAGGGGGGAGACTTGTAATGGGTACTAATGGCGATAGGGCAATGGGGTGAGGAACTGGCGTAGAGGGGGAAGTAAAGAAGAACAATAGAAGGAAGAAGGTGATGCTGTGCAGTAGACAGCAGACAGCAGAAAGAAAAAAGATGGAGGCAGTTGTCTGAGCAGTAGACAGCAGAGGATGGAATACATCTGTATTCCAAGCACAATCTCGACCGTTGATTGGAAAAAAATCAGGGCGTCCGTATGGCATCAGGTGGCAAATAGTTGGTGATAGATGAGGGTACATGATAGAGGCAATCCACAGGTTTACCATGGAAGGTGCTCGTCACGTGACCGATGATCTCTTTCTTTTCGTTATTCCAGCAAAGCAGAGTGCATCTTGAGTAGTTTCCTTCAGTAGTTTCTATTAGAGAGAATCAAGTTGTTAGAATAGTAGAGGATTGAATAGATACAAACAGGAGATTGTAATGGCTAGAAAAAGGAGGAAAAAGTAGTGACAAAACTTTCTTTGGAGATCTTCTTCCTTCTTGAATTGGGAGTGCTATTATCTGCATTTGCTTGAATTTCCACCATTTTCATACAAAGAAGCCTCAAGCTTCCTGGACTCATCCAAACCAGAAAAATATAGATATATAAAAAAACGAAGGGGTGCATCACTAGCCACCATTTTATACATAAATATTTGAAATCTTTAATTTCAAGTAAAAGAGGATTAAGTTTGAGATACAGGCTTATCTAAGTATTCTGCCCTTTAACTTAGTTCCAGCTGTCCTGCACTCCAGAAGATAATCTTCATCCACTATGTTTGTTCTGTATATATATATTTTTTACTTCACTTCAGTCTCTTTTGGATTTTCCTGGTCCCAGTTATGCTACAATATTATACTTCTGTTTATATAGTTATCTGAACTGCACTTTTAAATGGATGATATGCAATTTTTTTTGTTTTTTCATTTTCTCATTTTTGTCATAACATTCTTAACAAAATCTTTTGACTGATTTTGACTGTTTCTAAATGTAGTCCAAATGCTATACTTGTTGATGGGGTTGCCATCCAGAGGGAAGAAGTTGCTGACATCAAGTGTGGAAGTAAAATTGTTCCCGGATCAGTTAGAGAAGGTTAGTGGCTTATCTGATTTATAGTCTGGCCTTTAAGGTCTTCATCATACACAACATTGTTTAGCCATCGTTTATTCTTCCATTCCTTAACGGAGCAAATTGTAATTCTGATGGAATTTCTAGTTATTTATTTTACAGTTGAGGTTTTATGAATCTGGACTGTTTTCAGTTTTGCAAATTAAATAAATGACTATAGTTGCAGTGTGTGTTTTAGGAATTTCGTTGTGGTCAGGTTTTCAAAATAAAAACATTGCCGTATATTATTTGTGTGTGCCTGCAAGCATGTGACTACGTGAGTGTTTACTCTGTGTGCATGTGAGAAGTTTGTCTGTGTTCAGTTTTTCAACAAAATTGTGTTGCACAATATTTCCATTTATGTATGGCTACCAGTACATGCGTGTGCGTGTGTGGGCAGTCCAGTGTGCAATTGAATGGTGGGTGTACTCCTATGTGAGTATGATTGTTTGTGTGTGCTTTAATAAAAAAATTTCTATGAGATTCTAAGGTATACAAATTATGTTGAGAATAGTTCTACAGGAGAAAAATGGAGTCAATAAAAATCCAACTGTTTGGACAAGAAAAAAATGTGACTAATTGGGAAGGACATGATGAAATTGAATATGAAGTAGTAATTACAAAGGATATTTTCCACTGATGAGAAAATACTTCTAGATCGGTGTGAAGAATCCCACTAAGTGAAGAAACTTAATTCTATTCCCTGACTTTTGAAAAGGTTTTTGGATTGTCTATGTGCAAGTAATTCCATCTTGTTTTGGTTGTTGATTAAGAATCGCTTGATATGCCTTAATTCTTTCAAGTGCCTAGGATACCTGAGCTATACATTTGAGGTCATGCCTGTGCAGGAGGAACCTTGCAATAAAAAGTTGAAGGTTGGTTGTTATTAGTTATATTCTAGTAGTTTCTGTGTCCATTGACATTCCTTTTTTTGGCTATGCTAATGTTGTGAATTTGGCTTATTTGCTAGATTTTTCTTGATATTGAGCACACAAAATGTAGCATTTGCTGGAATGTTTGGCATGATGTCGTGACTGTTGCCCCTTGCCTCCACAACTTCTGGTTAGTTACTTCTTGGGTTTTTTTCCTGGTCAAACTGTTTCAGCTATGAAGGAGCTTATTTTGTGGGGACAGCTAACCAATTGTCTAATTAAACTCTCTGTTAAATCTAGCAATGGATGTTTCTCAGAGTGGTTAAGGAGGTCTCAGGAAAGACATTCAAGTGTCCTATGCCCCCATTGTAGGGGAGTTGCACAATTTGTTGGAAGAAACCACTTTCTGCACAGTATTGAGGAGGTACTTCTCATGCTTTCTTGCACGTCTGGATTGTAGCCTTTCCTTTCTTATGTTCTCCCATTTCCACCTCTCTTCCCCTTACTCTCCATTGTGCCCCAATCCTCAAGAAGATCACGATAGCATATGGGTTCATGATAATAACTGGAATAAGAAGATTTCATTTTGAGGTATACTGCTTAGAATTTTAGGCTATTCCTGTTAGTCTGGATATGGAAAATTTATGTTTTTGTCAATTGTGATAGTTCAGTGGTTGTCATAGGCAGGGAAGATTTATTTTGAAGTTGGTGCTGTCCTAGCATCCCACTGACCTGACAACCTTGTGCTTATATGTGGGGTAGTGTGGTCCTTGAGACTCCACTGCAGTTTGTCAAAATCAAATAGATATAATGAAACCGATTGAGTCACTGATTATTGTAGCAGTCTAGATGATAAATATACTTATTTTGGTTCTAGGGTCCTTTATTCAGACTCTAGCTGTGGTGGTTTTTTTTTTTAATGCCTGTACTAGATAAGAGCTAAAAGGGAGAGGGTTTCAGCATAGGTAGAACTGTTCCCTTGCCTATAAAAAGGGGCAATGCAGTCTAACCAACTATCCAAGCATTTTGTTTATGAACTGATCACTTACCCTACTTTGTCAAATAAAAAATTTAAACTTCGAACATTTATTGTAGAAAATAAAAAAGAGAAAAGGCTTGAAGAACTTGAGAAATCCGAGTATGAACCTATATCTCATACTTTTTTGGTGGCTTTTATTAATGTGTAATGTATTGTATATGCTTTAGCACGGGAAGCTAGTTATTTGGTATGAATATGGCTCTAGGAACCTAGTGCATTGGAAAAAAATTGAGATTTTTGGTGAGTAGGTGGCCCATTGCATGAAGCTTTCTGCAAGGAAGACTCTAGGAAGGGTTTGATTTATGTAGCCTTATTCCTACAATGCAAAGGAGCTATTTTTGTGAAAGTTTGATATTTCCAATCTGAAAAAAAATATATAAATATTGTACTTTGATTTGCAAAAAAATTGAGAGTTTTGGTGTGCAATACAATGCTAAGGTTCTATTGTGACTTAAAGGTTATGAGTTCAACCTGTGAAAATGACCTCTATAATGGAAAGATAACTAGGTAAGGCCTCATATCATTCTGAAGTTCGCAATGTGAGAAAATCTCGTCATGCTGCCCTTATATGAAAAATTGATTTTGTTGCAGAAAAAATTAATGAATTATGTATTATCTTGAGGGTAAGCCTTTGCACAATTGTAATGTTACTTCATTGTGACCTAGGGGCCATTCACAAGCTACCTCTGTGCAATATCAGGCTAATGCCAGACTCTACGTTGTGGGAGCTCATGCACACTGGCTTCAATTGTGAAATTCAAGAGTAATTTTAATAAGTTCTAGTCATTTAACATAGGCTTGAAATATATTTAAGAAAGTGAAAGCTTATCGAGGGCTATTGCAGAAGAAGGATTATGTTTTGCTATTCAACGAAATATCTTAAAGCCCTTGGCAGGAGCTATTCAATACGGCTCACTACTAAAGAAAGTTCAGGCATGCTTCGACTTAGCTCTATGATCTACTAGTTCATCTGGGGATCTAATATTCCCATAGATACTCAATTTTCATATTTAGGATATGTTTCCTCTTTTATCATGATGCAATTATAAGTTATATATCTGTGGGGCCCAATGGGGTAAATTCTTGAATACGCCATATCTGTGGCCCTTAGTACCATAAAAAAGTTCAATGCTTCAATCAGAGCTGCAATTCTGGCATCATAGATGCTTGAGAATATTATGTTGTAGAATGTTAATGTTTACATTTACTTGTCTGATTGTAAATCAACTTCCTGTCACCTAAAATTTGTGTAGACCATTGCCTTGCCATTGGTTGTTTGTTGTAGCAGGCTCCCTTTGATATTGTATGTATGGCTGAAATGTGTTATAGTCTTTTAGAAAAGAAAAGGAAATCCCATCTAAGCTAAGCTGTGGTTCTTCCTGTGCAAAAATATCATGAAGAATTTGTTGATTGGTACTTCGGTAGTTGATCTATGTCTAGTGGACTACAAATAACCTCTCTAGCCTCTCCTGTGGGAAAGGCTTAGTTTGGTTTTGTTAATTTCTTGGGTATAGAGGTGTTCTCTACACTGTAAAGTAGGTTAGACCTCATGCAAAGCTGAAGTCTTGAAAACTGCTCCTTCACAGATTTGCTTGAGCTTTTGGGAAGTTTTACAGTTATTGAAGTGCTTCTCTTCAGATTTGAATTTGGTGGAACATAAAGTTGATAGATTGGCAATCCTAATCTTTCCTTTTCTTCTTGTTATTCCGCTTTTTTTCTTATTTGTCATCACTACTCTGCACAATGGGCAGCTTGGCTCACTGCTTCCTCTTTTTTAAAAGAATAATAGTATCCATTGTTGTTTATCAATCTCTATTCTTTGGGAGTCCTATCAATATTATATTTATTGTTAGTTATCAAAAAGAGTTGGCTCAGAGTTCTGTTCTCCAACTTGCAGTGTAGTCGTTTTCTAGCTGCCTTTATTTCTATTATTGTAATTTAAGCATGTAGTGCATTAGAAGAATTAAAGTAGCAGGTGCTTGTGTTTGCAGGAAATCTTGCAGGCTGATTCTTCCCTAAGACGCCCAGAAGAAGAAGTTGCACTTCTAGATTCCTATGCATCCATAAAATCGAATGTTGTAAGTTTCATCTGCATCATATAGAATCATATAATTTGGGTGCTTGGAGCTATCGAGAAAGGGTAGAAGAATAGAACACTTATACTTGGATTGAATAGCAATGTTTTGAAACATTATTTAATGTCATGAAAAGTTTTTTTTTCCCCCTTGGAATTGCATGTTCTAATGCAGTGTGAATTTTTTCTAATCTTCAATGTTGCATCATGAGATGTTTCAATTGAATGTTCTATAGTAAAAAAAATTTGTTCTACTAGTAAAATATATCACTGTTTTCAAAAGTCTTGCTTCTGTCAGTTAATTTAAATATTGATGTGTATCTTAACTATTTTTATTTTTATCCTTTTCAACAAAAGTGTACTTTGCTTCATTTGGTCTTCTCCTATCTCTTTTCTATGCTAGAAAAGAACAAGGCAATTAACATATTTATGCTAGAAATGAACAAGGTAATGAACATATTTATCACTAATCTTTCTGAATTTCGTCAGTAGTCAGTTTCATTGATGCTATTGTTGTATTATTGGAAGCATGAATCACTGAAAAATGCAAATAATATTACTTTCATTTTGTGCTAGGTTGTTGGTAGCTGGATAAAGAGTTGCAGAAAAAGGGCACGCTCGATAGTGGAAAGTGATGACACTTCACCGTTTTATGATGAGAGTGATGACACGGCGGACCTCTGCCCTCAATGTGGTAATGTCAATAGCCTGTGCAAATCTGCAGACCTTTTAAATTTTCTGATTTACCTTTTTCTAGTTTGCTCATCGCTACACTTGCTTTGACTTGAAAGATTTATATACCTCCAACCCCTTCCCCTCTCCCAAAAGCAATATTACTTAGTTAAAGTCAAGGACTTATTCTTTTGTTTCATTTTCCCCCACCATAAAAGTCTCTTAAGTCTACGTCTAGTGTTGATATGCTTTTGACTTAGCACTGTCACCTTCTCTGTGTGATGTCCACATCATGTTGAGCACTTGCATTTTCCTTCAAAATTTTGTTCTATAGTTTCCTAGACGTGCTTTTTTCTCAATGCAGTACTAAATACAATTAGCTTTTATTCGTGTCAACATGCTTGTTCTCATTATTCTCATTTTAAAGAACTGTTGTTCCTGTTGGTCCAACTCTTAGGACAAATAATGTCTAGTTGTTCTTACTGTAGTATGCTCTTTTGATTTTATTCTTAACATCAGTCATGTGATCCATTGGTCATGCTTTAGTTCTATGTGCAATATCCTCTCCAATTTCTGTATAAACTTGCAGAATGAAAAGGGCTGATGTTATTATCTTTTCCCAACTAATGCATCTGTCCTACTCATATAAAGATTTGTGCATTTTTATGTTGATGGGCTCCACTTCCACTTAATCCACTTTTTTGTCCTTGAATGCATTTAGCTTTGACCCAGTAGTAAGATTGTTCCATTATACCTATTGATGACAAATTCCAGTCATTAACAACCTGTAGGTGTGTAAATCTAACTCTATCTAGACCACAGAATACAAAGAGCCTAATGAACTAGGTCATTAGCAAATGATATATTACAGTTGTATGCCTTTGTCATTTTTATTGTCATTCTATGCTTATCCATATCAGAACTAGTGCTTAAGGCATATTGTTTTGAATGGTGTTTCGCTTATTGAATCATCGAACACATGATGCTGTCCTTCGGAATTTAAAGATAACTATTAACCTACTACTGCACAGTTCTTGATCGTTTTTTCTTGATCTTCTTAATAATTGAATCCATAGATATCACTTTTTCTTGTAAGTGTGACCGAGTGCACATGGCTCCCCCATTTTGTGGGTCTGGGGCGAATCACGCACACAACCTTATACTTGCAGGTATGGTAGATGCTTCTGTAGTTTGAACTTGTAACCTTTGAGTTATAATGGAACAACTTTTCCTATTACATTGAGGTTCACCGTATGAATTTCACTTTTTTCTTGATGACCTTAGGCTTATATGTCGTTCCATTGTAGTTTGTAGATAACAAACTGTATTTAACGAAAAGCATGGCACAATTCTTTATATATCCCCTTGTGTAGTTGTTCAAAAGACTACACTTAAAGGTCCACTCATTTTAGGAAAGTGAGATTGTTATCCTATTCCTTCACTAATGGTTCCATAGTTATCAGATTGCTGTCCATCATGTGTTAGTAGATAAGTGTAATTTTATATAAGAAACTATCATTAAGAACCACATTGAATACATGGTATGTAGGGAGTTTGTGAATTTGGGTAGCTATGGTTGATAGCACAAAAGTCTAGGGAACCTGTTGCTACATCTTAATATGCTAATAAATCATCATAATTTGATGTTCTAATTACTTCATCTTAATGTGGATGTTCATTTTATATTAGCAAGGGCTTTCAGATCTGTTTTAGTGGTATTTGTGACCCAAATTATAGGAAGAAAATCTGATAACTTAAAGGTGAGCTTTTAAGCTATGATAAGTAATTGTGAGGATGCTGGAATGCATTAGATGTCTTAGTATTGTCGTCCATTAGATGTCTTAATATTGTGGCTTTTGGCAAGCGTCTTGCTTATTCATCTGTCTTTAGGGGTAAATTACCTTCCATTAAGGGAAAAAATCTAATATTATCCTGAATGTGATACCTTCAAAAACTTCTATTCTTAATGTTCTGATGTATCAATTCCAGGCACCGAATTTGGTGGCTTCTGCTGTGACCATAATACTGTCCATTTACAATGTCAAGCATGTGGGGGAATGATGCCTTCCAGGTCTGATATTAGTGTGCCTCAAAACTGTAAGTTCCTGTCATAACTTCTTGCATGTTATAATCATGAAATTACTTATTGATATCTATTCAAGCAATATCCAGGAAGTGGTGCTCTATATCTCAAGCTCCATGGCTTAGTGGCTATTGCTTGAATTGTGTAAGGGTTGGACTATCCATGTGAACCTAGGATGAAACGGAAATAAAAATTATTACATAAATTTGGAATTAGGACAGTGGTCCTAACTTGTGCATTTTGTTTAAAGAGTTGAATTTCCTTTCCTATAGCTGGAAACTAATTTTAAGGAGAACAATCCATGTGATTTGAGGGCGTATCTTTCTTATGTTGTTGCTCCAATGTACCTTAAAACTGTATTAAAATGGTAAGTTTTATATGAAATTGTAACTAGTTTTTCCTTTCGCAGGTTTAGGATGTAACAGTGCATTCTGTGGTGCTTATTGGCATTCTCAGAGAGTGCCTGGAAGTGATATTTACCCGTCGTGCCGCCAAGATACATTTAAACCTGTATGCTTTCCTGTTTGGATTCACATTTTACTATGACAAATTCTAAAAGAGATTGATGAGCTTGTTGAGTCAGAATATCTAACTCATCCTGTCATGGCTATTTTCTGTTGTTTTCGGGGTTAAGAATTCTGCCTGGTTATTTGCATGCCTTTTCTGATTCAATGATGACACAAGCTTTCTGTGTGTGACTGTAAAGCCTTTGTTGAGTTTCTTAAGGACAAAGTCTCAAGTGCAATTCCCCCCTCCCCCATCTTTACACAGTAAGAAAAGAAAAGAAAGAAAAAGGAACAAGCTCACTTTGTGTCTTTTTTAGTCCAAATCAAGGACCAAATTGGATGGCCAGTGGGGACGGATGTCTTCTCTGTTAAGTGGGAAAAATTTTTTTTCCATCAAATGTCTGATCCTTACCCTGGAACTGAAACTATGACCATGTTTGTGATTGTTTTTTGGCTGCCAAACTTACCGTTCAATTATTACCTTTGATATGGAAGTACATTTGATGAGAGTACGTGGCAGGAAGAACGCTTTGTACTTCCTGATTCTAAAGTTATTGACATACCTCTGTTGGGTTATGGGTCACTCCCGTGTGGGCCCATACCCACTTGATGAGGCGGGTGGAGGTCCATATCCTCAC
>JAOVVI020003547.1:0-18929 GCA_028571085.2 Nepenthes alata | reverse complement strand
AGCCCAACTGATCTAAACATCCTCCCAAAATTTCTCAATATTTAATTAATTTCATCACATCCAATTTGCCCAAAATTATAATTAATATTTAATTAATCCAAATAAAATCCGGAATATTACAATTAGTGTGTGAATTCTACGTTTGGTTGGTGAAATGAAATAAGGTGGAAATAGAATAGTTATTCCGAAAAAATAGAATAGGAAGGGAATAAAGTTAGAATTGTTATTCTTATGTTTGGTTACTATAATAGAATAAGGTAAAAATTAGTATTCCATTATTTGGTTTATAGAATAATATTAAAAATAAAGTTGGAATAGTAATAATACTAATAATAATAATATAATAACAATAAATATAAATAATAATAATTATTATTATAAATAATAATAATATGTAATAATAATAATAATAATTATTATTATTATTATATGTATTAGTAATAATAAAATAAATAAAATAATAATAATAATAATAATAATAGGAAATAACTATTCTTATATATGTGGGAATAGATCTTTCCAGATTTATGAAAATAAATATTTCTTGGAAATATTTATTCTCACTTAATTTACCAACTAAACAAAAAAATTATAATTCTTGAAAGAATTAGCCAAAAATAAAATTATGATTTTAGTGAACCAAACGTGATATATGAGTGACCTTTTAAGTAGATTGTTAAAATTTGAGTGATTTTATTAAAGGGGGTGCATAACTTCTCAAATATTTTCTACTATTATGTAATTAATTATTTCTATTTAGTCACTTCTGAGTTTTATTTGCATCGTAATTAGCATTTAATTTTTTTTTTCAACTTTGTGGTTAGGAGTTTATTAAAAAAAATCTAATAATTCTCATTTATTGTCTAAATTAATTAAGTTTAACAAATTTTAATAAAAATATTTTATAGATATACAATTTGTCAATTTTACGGTTCAAATCAAAAAACAATTTTAACTTCTATTTTTAAAAATAAATTATATATTTTTAACAAGTTTTAAAACCACATTTAGATAATTTTTTATTTTTAAATAATTGTATTCATAAATTTTTTTTAAATCAATCTATATCGAGAATCTAAATTATTGTATAGATTAGAGAGCCATATTGTCACCCACGAGTATCTAAATAGAAATGAATTGAATCTTTATAATTTAAAATTTGACTCATGTGCACCATAATAATACAAATAAGATGTATGAGGTATATTAAACTTACTCATCAATATATATTCTCTGACTCTTAAATTACTAATCTTTCTATAGAAAGTAAAAAATGATAAAAAATGAGTGCAAGAATATAATGTATATTCACTCATTGAGATGAGTGTTTTTTAATGTATATTTGACTGGTGGAGTATCTTTTATATTTTCATACTCTATCTCTTGAGTGTCTGACTTCTTTATTCGCCTTTTCCATCCTTGTCCCTCTATGGATGAGAGGGTCTATTTTTTGTGATATGCGTTGCTTCGCTGTTAAGCCCCTAAATCAATGCTTGGGTATGATACATTTTTGACGGTAGGAAATATTACTTACATATGTAACAGTCGCCTTCATTTGATAGGAGGACTGCCAGGTTTTCAATCAATGAATCGGCGCAGTCACCGTTTGACACAGCTTATGAAGTAAGCCATTATAATCCTTAAATGTTTAATTGTTCAGGTCGGTTTATTTGGTTCATACGTTGTACCGTTCACCTAATGAGCTTTTATGACGTATTTTGTTAGGTTGTCATCATCTAAGCCTATCTGTCTATGCATTGGGCCAGCCCGGTCCTGATTGTACCCGTTAAAAATGAATAATTAAGATTAGTTTTAGTTAGTTTTAATGATAAGACATTAAATAAAAATAAATAAAATATTAAAACACTTTGGCTAAATGAATCTTGAACATAATTCCTTCAAATGCTATTTAATTTTTAATAAATTATGTTATTATTTATTTTAGTATATATTATTCTTAATTAATCTCTTATACTTTCTTGTTTTTTCACCGTAAAATTAACCAAGTTTTATTTTGATAATGAATTCTAATACTTATCACGTATTGCGAATCACGATCCGCGTTCAGACTTGAGCTTCCACGGTCACTAGGTAGACTCCCCCCTCCACCGCCGGATATCCGGGCTCCACCGCCAGCTTTCCCTTCACGACCTCCCGGCGTACTGTTCCCCCACCTCTCCCACTCTCTTCACCCGCCATTAATGCACTTCCCCGAACCGCCAAAACCAAGGAACAACCTAGCAATGGAAAAACCTTCCCACACAATTCCTCCCGTCTTTCATTTCCCCTCCATTCCCCAATCCTAGACCCAAACAGTCTCCACTTTTTACCTATATATTTCCCCATCAACCGGGCGCATTCTACCGGTCTCAGTTGCTTTCGAAGGAGATATGAGCAGGACATTAGTTTGAAATCGTTTTTGTTTGTTAGTGTACATGGGGGCGTCACTCTCGAATTTGTCGGAGAGCGGCGCTAACGGGGTGGCGAAGGGGCCAGGGCTTGGTGACATTCCGGAGTCCTGCGTGGCCTGCGTTTTCCTCTACCTTACGCCGCCTGAGATTTGTAACTTGGCGCGGCTCAACCGCGCTTTCCGCGGTGCCGCATCCTCCGACGCTGTTTGGGAATCGAAGTTGCCGCCTAACTACCAAGATCTGTTAGACCTAATACCTACCGAAAGGTATCATAACTTGTCCAAGAAAGACATTTTTGCTCTCCTTTCTCGACCTATCCCTTTCGACGGCGGCAACAAGGTATATATGTTTATACGAGTGTTCAATTTTGGCTCAGTGTTATGAAATTAATGATTAGGTTTAAAGTAATTTTGTGAAATTTAGGTTTTTTTTTGAATTTTTTTTTCTAATCTTTTTGACAGGAAGTGTGGGCTGACAGAGTGACGGGGAGGGTGTGCATGTCAATATCTTCCAGGGCGATGGCGATCACGGGGATCGACGATAGGAGATATTGGAGTTGGATTCCTACTGTGGAATCTAAGTAATGATCATCAAAACTGCTTGTACTACAATTTTTATCTTGCTTTATTTATGTGATTGTTGAGGTGCCCTGTAGTGGAACTCAGTTAAGTGTTCTTCAAGGTGTGCTTTTATGTTATTTAAGCAAATTTGTTAGGTGTCCGAGGTTTCTTCTGATTGTTTCCTTGAGGATGAAGTAAGTGTGTGCACGCCCACGGGCTTTGGTTGGTAGGATGCTGACCCTAATCCAATCACAAAAACTATTATGTGTTGTTGACATTACTTTTGATCTTGATTGCAGTGAGTTGTTCTTAATTAAAAATCCCGAAACATAGTTCTCACCTATGCTTATTACCTCAGACAGTGTGATATGGTTGCCATTGCTGATGACATCCATTATGGATGTTCATACGACCTGATGCATAAATTATTCTATGAATGGAGAATTGTGAATCTTGAGGAAAAATCATTTATGGAAAACATTGAGTTGCTCCATCTAAGACCTAATTGAGATAGGAGTACGCCTAGGTTTGAGAGACATTTAGATGTCATTTGAGCAATCATGGGTTTCCAATATGCCATTTCATTGAAATATTTCAAGTTTAATGTCCCTAATTCCATGGGAATAGGGGTTTTCGTGGGTTCATTGCTTATGCTTCAATCCAAGGGTGTCAGGGAATAAGTGCTGTGGGAAAGTGTGAAGATCAGGAGTTCTGCTACTTCTTTCATCCACTTTTCTTGATTGGTGTGTAGTTATGGTGTTGGATTTTGCATGAGAGGACGGCTCTAAGTTTTGGGTGATGGGACCACGGTACAGGAGGCTGCTACTGTTCAAGTAGTCACTTGTGAAGTTGCCTACGTGCTTTGTTAAGCATGTGGGAACATTTAGTTTTTGTAAACACTGAACTGACTGCCTAATTTAATACTTTGAGTGCAGATGAACCCTACGTGAGCATTTTGTGCTTGGCCCGTCCAAAATCCATTTTTACCTGTATAATTGATTCCCATCCACCAACAAGAATTAACTTATGAAAAGCATGTTCGTTTGACTTGGTGCTTTTATAGAATTGTTGTTTGAGTAGAGTTTTTCCAAAAGTTGGTGTACAATAGCTAGGTTAAGGAATTAGGCCTTACATTTCGACAAGTCAATGCCTATTATTTGGCATTAGCAACACATCGATTAAAGGACATATTAATAGGGCAATTAATTGAGCAAAGTTATTTAGATTTGGGCATGAAATTGTTGACTGAAACTTATTCAAGCTCGACTCATGAAATTGCTAGTAATATATTGTGTACTCACCGCATGTTGAGCCAAGCCTATTTTATGAGCTTATTTTGGTGAAGAGAGTTTTAAACATGACATCATTTGGTATATTCGCTTGTAATAACCAATTACATGAACTTGATTTGTGATAAATCAGTTACAAACTTGAGCATAGTTTGTTCGAGCTAAATTTATGAAATTAATGAGTATAGATTGATCCTAATTTACACTCGCTAGTTTAATCTGTTGAGTATAAGCAAAGTAATATTTAATTCATTTACAACCTTACCTATGATGATTAGTTGCAATTATCCAATTGTCGCTATCAATGACACTACTTTTTAATAATGATATTCCTTTGATTAGTTCATTTTTTGTTAAATGAGTCATACACAAATGATAAATTTTAATTTCATTTGAAGGGTTAAGTAGGATCCTAAATGTCAATAAGAGGATCACAATTTTTTTACTCCTATAAAGTGACATGACTGTATTTCTCAATGTCTTATAATTATCGCTTATCACAACTTACATAAAATTGTTTGGCAATTATTCCAAAGAAGAGAAATACAAAAAGAAAAAAAGAAAAAGAAAAAGCTCAACATAACTGTTGAATTGGAGCATTTCTATGTGTTTGGTCAAGTTGTCAGAGATCTGGGTGAATGGAGTGATATATTGATGTCGTCGCTTGCTGTTATGCAATATTTTGTGAGGCGTAGACATAAAGAACCTATGTTGCTTGTAATTTGTTTTGACTTAAATGAGTCATTGTTGTTTATTTATTATATTTGTCAACAAATTTATTTGACTTAGGTGGTTAGAGGTGAGATCTGATGGAAAACTTGAGTTATTTCATTTTTTTGAAGTTTCCTTACATAGCATGAGATATGGAGGGGACTTTGCATGCATGTCGATTTGTTACATCATTGAATTTGCATGGTTGCATTAGTAGGATGCTAACAGTGTTGTTGATGAAGCAAGTTAGACTAGCATGGCCATTGGTAATTTGGGTCGGTTACTAGCTTTCCTAACATGCTATTCTGATAGTCTATCATGCCAGAAGGCACTTCCTTTGGGGTAGCATATCACTGTCAGACACATTTGGCATTTTTTATCTAAATCTGGACATGCCGGGATATGCTAAGGACATGTTTAGAAACACTATAACATATTAAGACACGCAGGGGACATACCAGGAGTTATCTTTAGTCTTTTTCAATTTTCAAAAAAGCAATCTTTTAGTAAACAATGCTGTGTACTGTTTAGCAGAAAATTCAAGAAATATGTTCTTGTTAGAGAGAATGAGTTATTTGAACCCATTAGTTACAAGGAACAGAGAGAGTTTGCAATAATATAAAAATCTTTTAACCTACAAAAAGGTGAGATATTAGGAAAGTGTTTTTGGTTTTTATTTTCTTTAACCAAGAAAAATAGAGTGAGCACGAGAAATCTTATGGTTTATTATGTGGAACAATGTATACCTTCGTTGGAATAGCATTTTGGTGTTGGACATGTATCCAACATCAACACACCCTGGACATAGCTGTACTTGTTTGAAGTTTTTTATTTAATTTGTACATGCTAAGAAGATTTTTTTGGGGCACATTTGGCCCTTTTTTATTCTCAAAGAAAAAAAAAGGGATATTTTATTAAGCCTAGCTTTTTGCTAATTTTCCCAAAAAAAAAAAAAATCTCTTGCTGAAGAGAAATAGCTATTCAAACTCATTACCTATGGAAAACTATGGCTTGCAGTGGCCTATCAATCTTCTAACTAAAAGGTAAAGACTACTTTGAGAGTGATATTGGAAAACTGCTTATCCTGCCTATTTTTTCCAAACCAAGAAAAATAGAGAGAGATAGATGTTATAATCTTTGAATATGACATTTGTATGAGTATGGAGTCTTGAGAGCTTATTTAGTGTAACATAGTGCCATTTTATATATTATATTATCATCTTATTTAGAACCCTGGTTTTTAGTCATAGTATCTGTAGTTTGTTATGTCCTTTTAGGGAAAAAAAAAAGTGTCTCTGTGTTTGTAACCTTTACAGCTGATGAGGTGTGAATACTTGTTGGGATGGGATTTCTTGAGTCTGGGTAGTACAAATTAAATATTCATTGGATAGTTGAAGGGAAAATCCTCGTAGAGCCGGTGGTTGTGTACTGAGTACTTAGTTATGACTTTGATTGTGAGGCATTCAATTAATCTGGGGGTCGCTACTGTGATTGTGACAGAGTTATGACTGTTTACAATGGCTTATTCCTTGCTTGGCGGGAAAGATTGTCGTCTGGTCTCTGTAGATGTTCCACAGCTGTTTGCTAGGAACTGATGTCCCTAGAGTGGACTTGTGCAATTATATATACACTAGTGAGGAGGTAGAGAAAGTTTTTTATTATTGATGCATACCTCAAATTTTGACTAGCAACTTTAGTGGCAGGTTTATGCTCAAATAAAATTCCTAATAGATTATATTAGAATAACCATATTTCTTACTGTAACTAGAATAATAGCAACACAGTACTAAAATTTGTAGAAAACGTAAGTTCATGGAAAGTACAAGATAAAATCTGTATTGGTAGAATCATATATAACTTTGAATTAAGGGAACATAACTAATTTAATTGAATCTGCATTGTCATGGTTGCAGACCTTTTGATAGTGTCTTAGTGCCCCGTTTCCATGTCTTTGATTGCAATTTAATTTCATGCTACCACTCCATTTGCTGCCACCACCACCAATTTACAGCTGTGGTTGATATGCTTCAGCTGTTACTGGCTCTGGTGTCTGATATGGTGGTTTAAATGGTGGTGAGTGGAGGCTTCTTTTGTTCTATAGTACCAGACACGAGTAATATTATTCTGGTTAATAATTCCAATTCCTACTTATTTAGTACCAAACAGTAAAACTTCATTCCTATCCCTTGTGTCAAACAACACTGATGGTGTGGAAATTCAGAAAATATTTAATAAGCTAGATGAGAAGGCTGGATAGGTATCGTTGTCTGAATTTGTATTCAATAATCTGTTATTGATATGGTTGACGGATAGGAGAAGCTTATTTATGTATCTGTATGCTAGCTTCTGCATCTGCCTGTGCAGCCAGCTTTGTATGCCCGTTCTAAACCATTGATGTAGGACCAAGTCCTAACTCTGGGACTTACCTGGAGCGAAATCACAATTCCACTCAAGGACATAATTAACAAGATTACTAGTGAATAAATAGAAAACATCTAGCATAGATTCCAAAATTAATTAAAAATTCAAAGTACGTACAAGATAATTCTAAACCTCAAGTTTCCTAAACCCAAATAACAGTAAAAGCAAATCCAAATTTATATAAATCACCTCAAACCTAATATTATCAAAATTATATACACATGTACAATACCTGATTGATCTCTAAAGATGACCCTTCTGCATCATTGTCCTCCTCTTAGAAAAGCTCATCCACGTATTATATAGAAAAGGAGAATCAATAAGTAACTAGCAACCAGTCCAAATTTCTTTGAAGGCTCTTCAACAATGAAGGATCGAAATTGAGCAAATTTGTCCTGTAAACGCGTGAAGGACTAGTAAGGGAGGAAGGATGCAATGCGTTCAATACTTCAATCCCTTTGATCACATTTTGTATCCTGAAACTCTAGTTCGTGCTTCCCTTGTATTGTTGAATACCCTGCCCTTACTGCATTAAAGCATTCTTTCAGTTCATTAAATTTGTAATTGTTTACCTTCTATGATGTAATAATACAGGCGCGTAACTCTTCTAGTATATTTATGATATTGTCCTTGTTTTCCATTGTTGACCTTTTTTTGTTTAACTAAAACATTGGATGGGCATTAGTTAAGTGGGATGACCTAAAGAAAAAAGGAACGAGGCTCCAAAATAAGAAGGAATTGAGCCATAGGTAGGTCACACAAACAAGGGTGCACAATTCTATCTACTTTGACAGACGGACTGAGTCTCTGATTCATGATTTGCTGCCTTTTTTTCATGTGACTAAAGGACAGCCTAGCTGTTTTCAGCGGCCACAGAGGCAGCTATGGGAGAGTTTGTCGTGGGGTTTTGAGATGATACGCATTGATTTCCAGCATTGGATGTATGAATTTTGTGGTTCGAAACTTAGGATCTCATTTTGATTGTGTGAAAATTTTGGTTTGTGACTTACCTTAGATGGATTTGGATTTGGTTAAATGATGACTGTGGCTGGTTTTTGAGGTTCTCGTGTTGTCTAGAAGTAGCTCTGAGAGATGCAGTTGTGGGATGCATATTATCATAGTTTTGGGTTTGTGATTGGTGGTGCATTTTTGGGTTTGAGATGGTGGCTGCAATAGGTTTCTTTTGCGGATAACAGCACTTCAATGTGGACTCCACTATCAGTGGCGAGGCAGATGACAATCAGGATAACCACTGGCTTTGATGCTAATGGTTGTAGGACCAAGTCCTAACACCATGGGACACCTGAAATTGAGCAATAAAAATAAATAAGATTACAACAGAATGTATAGAGTACGTCCAGTCGAATCTCCTAAATTAACTCAAACTCTAAATAAGAGATAATTCTAAACCTCAAGTTTCTGAAGCCTGATTAACAGTAAAATCAATCTAAATATTCTAATAAATGTCACCTAAGATCTAAATTGATCAAAGTTCCAATAAAAAAATACAATTTTTTGTCAAAATTCTGAAGATAATGATCTCAGATGACCCTTCATCATCCATCCTTTTGGCGCTACTGTTAATTAATGATAGACACCAATAATGCATTTTTAGGATTTCAGGAATTCATAACCATCTTAAGTTCTGAGTGTTGAGATTATGCTTGCTTGTACTGAATTGGTTTTCCTTGGGGTTGAGAATGGGCATTTGGGTATCATTACAGACAGCAGAAAGATTCTAAGTTGTTTGATTTTACATCTGGAGTGTCATTGTAATGTTGACTGTGTAACCCATGTCACATAGAGGCACTATGTCTGTTTTAGGGGCAGGCAGTTGGAGGAGAAGTTAAACCTGTAGTGTGTGAGCCCATTTAAGAAAATTTGACCATGTGTTTATTTGTGAGTTTGTTTTATAAGCAATTTGTGTCATTGAATCAGAGGCTTCTTCAGAAACTCAATTTGGTTAATTTTCTATGAAGGTTTTCCGATCTGGGGTTGCTTCCCCTTCATGTCACTTTTTTATGCCATTTTGACTGTAATTTAGTGGACCAAATGCCAGGCAAAGGGAGGTCCCTGCCTGCACTTTATGTCTCATGGTAAACACTATCTACATCCACTTCACCACAATAGGCAGAGTCAGTGGAGCCACATCCCACCTTTATGGCCTCCATTGCTGGACAAAATCGCCCAATCCTGTGTAAGATATCTTTCAGTTCACATGATAACCATCGACTCTGTTGTCAAGATATCAGCATAAAAATTACAGAAAAAAACCATGGTTTTAGTGAAACTACATTACAGTGATAAGTGTAAAATTTTGATAAAGTGTAACCATCCTTGCAAGGACAAACTTTGGTCCACGTCCACTTCTTTCCCTGCTCTGTATTTCAATAATAGGGGATATGAACCTCATTTCTAGTGATAGTTTGTGCTTTCGAGTATCAAATCTATTCAAGTACTCCATGTAAATTGTTGTTTTTCCTATTTTTGTCCACCCATAAGTAGTATGATAGTGAAGCTCAACCAAGTTTAAGCTGAAAGCTGCAGCGCTTGACTCAGTTTTTTTGTGAGGGGTGAAACAGACATTAATTTTCAAGCCCAGACACACTTCCAATCTAATCCTTAGATTCCCAACTGCTCATGCCATGCTGTAACTTTGACCCAGCCACTGATCTGCAGCAATCACCTTTAACTGCATGAAGCATCATCTTTGTCCAGAGTCACTTCTGCTGTTCTAATACATGTACCAGGTTGCTACAAGCACCAGACTTCCACCTACGCCGCAGTGAGGATTATCTGCTGAATTTATGCTACTAAGGATCAACTGACCATCTGTTCCTGACATAATGAGTGTCTACCTAAGCTAAATCACTCCCTGTTCAAATGTGTCTAATTTATTCTGTGAAGTACAAAGCGAGTTGATTGATGCTACTGTCTCCAAATAAGGTGGTTTTATTATATTCTTAAGGTTGGGGGTTTACGTCACGGATATAGTCTTTATGTAATGGGAGTTACAACCCCTAATCACTTGCTACTACCTGGCAAATGCAGCCAAAGCCAACCCCAAAACCTCTGATTGCCGAAACTCAGAAAACCTGAATTTCACTTCTTCCACCACTCAATTCCCTGGGCTTGCTGGTGTGGTTCCGTTATATTCTTCCTTTTGTAATTGAGTCAATCATCACTGCTGAAGTATAGACTTACGGCTGCGCCTTACAAGAAGGAATCCATTCTGCAGGCTGACATTAAAATTTGCTGTTTTATGTGATTTTTCTTGCTCTTCTAGTTCTCATTTCTTTCAGGTAGTCGCAGCTTGAATCCATTTTTTTGCTGTGGAATATAGGTTGAAGATGAGTGCTAGTGCGGTTCTTGTTGTGCCTGTGTTTTTCTCATTATATCATTTAAGTAGCAGTCATCTTGCAATTTTTTTTCCTGAAGATTTTAAAATTTTGGGCAGCTGTCTTCATGTTGGTTGGAGGATTGGTTCTTTCAACACTCCCTTCTCTCATTCCTCTCCTGATAAGAGAACATTGTTTTGAAACTGTTCCTTTTACATGCCATTTGAACACTTAATGGAAGTTTATATACCTATTTTTCTTGTGTCAGGCTTTTGTTTTGGCACTTTCATAAGCGTTATCTGTTTGAGAGTGGTTTTGTGCTCTGCCAAAAGAACTGCCTGTCTATTGCTGCTAGTTGCTCATAAAATGAAATTTGGCTACAAAAAAAGAAAAAATGCTATTATGTAACCTAAGAAGTTGGATAAAAACAGACATGGTTACAACATGACAGAAATGTCTGTATGTCATTTTTCTTATAATTAGGACTCAAAAACAATAAGCAGAATTTAAGTTCCATTAAGTAGGTTGACTATATGAATTAATTTTCACTAATCCACTCCATTTAATGCAATATTTTCTAAGAATAGAAGTAATTTTAAATCATTTTCTATTACATCACCTTAAAATTTTCCTAGTTATTCATCTTCCTTTTATTCCTTTAACTTCAACCTCAACTAACTTATATTTTCTCACATGTGATTCATATGGCTTTTGTTTTAAGCATCCAAATGGCCTTAGATGTCCCTCATTTATCTTATTTTCTATAGATGTAACTTATAAGTGATTATGAATATTATCAATTTTGATTTTATTTGCATGCCATTAAGTAAAATTTGTAATTTTTTTTCTATAGATATGGAAATAGATTTGATCAAGCAACCTTATTTTATACAAAACTGGCAAATTATATTTCTTTTTGCAATTTCTAATTGTGCCAAGACATTAGTTATAAGCTAAATCTTCTAAACAGGCAATCCACCAAAGAAAAGAGGCATAGACATTAAAACAAAAAGTAGTCTTGATTGTTCACTGCAAAAAGAGAACGAAGAAACCAAACACAGAGCCACAGCCCAATGGAGAAAGCTAGGGCATAAAACTTATTAGGATGTGGCGGTTTAGATGGCAACCTAATGGTGGCTTCACCCAACTTTGAGGATTGCCTGCACTATGGCCTAGTGATTCCTTTCTATTTGAACCTTGCGTTAAACTCTCTGTTTCACCCTAAAATTGAGGTTTTAGTTTAGATGCTTAACTTTAAAAGCCGTACGCTTTCAGATTTCCACTGCTTTATTAAAATCCTCTCATTCTCGTATTCTGGATTAGTCCATCTGAGTGTTTTTTTTTTTTTGCTTCATGAAAATTAGGAGTTCTTTTAGAATTTGACCCAATTGTTCTGTGAATGCCCCCCCATTCATGCAGATTTCATGTTGTAGCCTATCTGCAGCAAGTATGGTGGTTTGAAGTTGATGGGTCTGTGAAGTTTCCATTTCCTCCCGACATTTATACCCTTTCCTTCAGGCTCCACCTTGGTAGGTTCTCTAGAAGATTGGGACGACGCGTTTGCTATTTTGAGCACACCCACGGTTGGGACATAAAGCCCGTTCGATTTGAGTTGACCACTTCCAATGGTCAGCAAGCTTCCTCCGAGTGCTATTTGGATGACACTGAACAAGGAAACATGAATGGCAACCTCAAGCGTGGTTGCTGGATAGACTATAAGGTCGGTGAATTCATCGTCACAGACACCGAGCCTGCCACCGAAGTCCATTTCTCCATGAAGCAAATCGACTGCACTCATTCAAAAGGCGGGCTCTGTGTGGATTCGGTATCTATCATCCCGAGTTATGTGAGGGAAGGAAGAAGAAGACTGGTATCGAAACAGCAGCCATAGGAGGATGCATAGTATTTTTCTAAGTTGAAGCAATTCTCCCAGATGTTCCTCTTACTAGGATTAACCGCGGGCTGGCTTATACTTTGGATTGAGATTTTTGATTTTGATGTCTTAAGAGAATGCCATCTAAATTTGACTTTTGGCAGGCTTTGGGATCTGTCTTGAGAGAATGAATTTGACAAGCATTTATAGTTCTTGCCCTGTTTTGTTTCGATTTGTGTCATCTGCAGAGAGAAGTGAGGATTATATCTCTTTATTTGGCTAAAGATGAAGCCTTTCTTGGGCATATGGTGATCTGATCTGCAAGGATGTGCTTTTATGGGCATGTAAATTTCAGAGTTGGGGGTTCTCTCTCTCTCTCTCTCTCTCTCTTAATTTTTCAGAGGTGATAATTTTATCTTATAATTTCATTTAGATGGTTAGTCTTATAATTTATTTATTTAAATTATTATGATGAAATTTTAATAGATAATAATCTAAGGATCTTGGCATCGTAGATAATAAAAAGGGACCTTTTAATACATAAAATTTTTGCATTATGGAATCTAAATAGGTTAAAGTATATAATCTTCGTCTAATTAGTATGTTTGTTAATAAACTAATTGATTGGCATTTTTCCATTGGTAAGGGTATTATGACTGTTGTTTCATCATTAATCACATTATCCAAATGATGGTTTACTCGGCAGCTATACATGTTGCACATATTGTGTTTGGTTTAATCTTTAATAGAAAAAAATTAAAATTATAGAGAGATGCATTTTTTTAAAAAAAAATGCATAAAATATGTTTTGTTTAGTTTATAACGTGTAAAATTGTAAGTAATAATAATAATATTCTTGTTATATTTTATTAGATATTTTCATATATGTTCACATATTTTCATTGAATTTTGAATGAAAAATAAAGGAATTGTTTTTTAAATAAGTAAAAAAAAAAGAACTATAAATACTCAAATAAAATATAAACAAAACTTTTCATAATTTTTACGTATTCACTCCCTAATTACTAATATATATATATATTGTAATTTTTTAATTTTATATAGATTTATTTATTATGCGTATTTGGGATCTAGATAATCGTCCGAATAAGGTAGGTTAGACATTCAAGCTATTTAATTAAGATTCTGTACACCATAATAATTACTAAGAGGTACGAAAATACAAAACTTGTTCTTCAATATATCATTTGATGTTCAAATCAGAAATATTTTTACGGAAACTAAAAATTCTAAAAGATTGGGGATGAGTTTAAGTGTGAGAGATTATTAGAATTTGAGGATTTGGATATGTGATTATGCGAAGACTCAGGTAGGTATATTAAGGCTATAGCTCAGTGCTCATATATATATAATTTTTGGATTTAAATTCTTTCAATTTAGAAAAGTTGATATATTTATAATCTTATTATCAATTATTAAAATTTTTCTAAAAGTCACATCAATTATGATGTTATAGTAGTTATATAAGTTTTTTAACCACTTAATATTTAATAATTATTATTTGTTTCTATAACTACCTCTTTAATATGTAACTATTTGTCATGATTTAATACTTGATTTAGCCTTCTATCAAGCCATTAGGTACCTTGATCTTTAATATTTTAAGCAATTTAGTCATTTAGCGGGTTAGATATTTAGACAAATTTTTAATTTTTTTTTCATTGGGAGCTAAACAACTCCATTATTATATATTTTTTATGAATTTATAATTTATAGATTTCATATTTTACCTGATTCAATTTGATACGTCTCTGGATTTAAATTTCGAACAAATTCGGGTGATCCTTTTGTCGTGGTTCCGACTCCGTTCCCTGAGTTGGAACCTACACACCACTAAACAGAACAGAAGGTCAGTGTGCCGGCGGGATGTTGTCCCACCGAAAATATTTTGACGCTCAAGTCAGTCAAACAGTCTTCAAAAGAAAGAAACTGAAAACTTGAGAGACAAAGGGAGAGACAAAGAGAGTGTGTCTTTTCCAGATGTAAGAGAAACGTGAGGCCTCTGTGGATCTGGAAGGTGGGAAGACAGTAAACGGTCGTGAGGGCTCGGTTGTTGCCTTAGGGTTACTCGTATTTGGGTTGGCAGTTCTCAGAGTTTCAGTAGCAGAGAAATTCGTTTTCTCAGAGTACTTGTGTTTTGGAGTTTTAATGGAAACGTAATCGGAGGCGTTCTACATAGAGTAATGGAGATCGTATTCCTTTTCCAGTGTAATTGAAAGCGTGTCCTCAATGGTGAATCAAGGGTCCCTCTTATGGTTGAGGGGACGATCCTCTCTTCTTGGAAAGAACGATTTCCTCCGTGATCCGCTCGCTGGCTTGCCTTCTGGAACAGACGCCAGTTGCCAAGCTAATCGTGATTGTTTCCTTGTGAGGTGGCCAACATCTTTTCAAATCGGACGCTCTCCTTCTATGCACGTTACCGTTGGAGAACCCAGGTTGGCAAGGATTTGGAAAAATCTGGCGCCTTCCTTATGTGAAGGGCGCCAATATTGTCAATATTTCTTTTGGTGCCAGCTAGGACCGTGGAAAATCCATGGAAAGCTGTCATTGGCCTTTTGATAATTCGTGGGCCCAAACGGATTAAGCCCATTACTAGAAAAGCCTCTTTGGGCCCAACCTGTTGTGCACGGACGGTCAACGTGGAGTTGACCGTCTACGAGTGAGTTGGCCGCCCGGACGGTCAACGCCAGCGTTCATCGTCCTGGGCCTTTCAGTCTTCGGGCCCGTTCTTTAATTGGGCCGTCAAAGTGTTGACCGTCTTTCTTGGGCTTCCGTTGATCTTTTGGGCCAGCCCATTATTTGTATACCCATCACTAGCCCCCTATACTGGTGGTCAGATTTCTGGCCTTCAGTATGTTCATGAGGGGATGCCCCTTATTACTTTCTTGGGTGTTTGAGGATCCCGTGAAACTTCATGAGAGGTGTGGAAGAGCGTTTGGTCAAGATTATCGACTATTCTGGTCAATTCCAGAATTTTTGACCGTCCTGGTCAATTCCGGAGTACCAGAATTGTTGACCGTTTTGGTCAATTTCGGAGCACCAGAATTGTTGACCGTTTCGGTCAATTCCGGAGCACCAAAATTGTTGACCGTCCTGGTTAATTCTGGAAGAGTCTTACGTGGCCATTAGCCGGTTTACCTAGCAGAGTGCGACGCGTGTCTTCCTTTGGTTAGGCGGATATCCTGGCAATTAATGCACCAGAGATCCGCCTTTTGCAAGGGCAAGTAGGGAGACGACACGTGTCGGTCCTGACAGCGTCATTAATGAGGGGTTTCGTGTTTGGCGCCTACGTCTTTCTTTCCAAACTTCAAAACCGTTTGTGCCATCAGATCTTTGTCTTCTTCCTTCCCGTTTTTCAGATGAGCTTTTCTAAGAAACCCTAAACTTTTGTACGATCATGGCCTCCGTTGCAGATTTTTCATCCGTCTTGAGAGAAAATGACGTCAAGGCACTGTGCGTTGAATTCAATATCCCAAAGGAGGCTGCCTAGAGGGTTCCGGGTAAGGACGACAAGGCCTTTGCCCCACCGAAGGGGCACGTCACTGTCTATGAGGCCTATCTGAGGAGCGGTCTCCGCCTGCCGTTGCCGGCAGAACTGGAGTCGATCATGAAGGCTCTTTGAGTACCCATCGCCCAGCTTCACGCCAACGCCATGAGGTATCTCTGTACTTTGTGCATTTTTGCTCGAAAATTTGGCCAAAAATTTAGGATGTCCGGCGTTAGGATTTTGTTCAAAGTAAACCAGGGGATGAGTGGATATCGCTCTCCCCCCGTTGACCGTCCTGGGCCTTTCTTCAACTGGGCCGTCAAAGTGTTAACCCTCTTTCTTGGGCTTCCGTTGATCTTTTGGGCCAGCCCATTATTGATATACCTATCATTATGGTTGTGGGCCCAAAATCTCAGTTATTAGGATCAATTGTAGATGAGGATAATTAAGTAAAATTACCTTGAGGTAGAATTATCTCTAAATTAGATAAGATATTGATAAATAAATTTGGAGTAAGTTATTAGTCTTTTGTCTCGGGCTGTGGCTGAAGGATTTGGGGCAAAAAGAGTTATACTGCCATTAACTAGTCTATAAATATTTCAACTTAACTAAAGTATCCAATGGAGATATAGCACTTTGGATCTTTGACTCGGCCGAATTGAGATTAGAAAAGCTAGAAGATTGTGGGACATTTGGAATTAATATTTTTTTGGTATAATATTTTAGTGATCAAATAAATTGCAAACCAAACATTGCAATATCTCTAGAAATATTTATGAAGCTCTAATCTTGGAATGCACTGAGGGGCTTGACAAAAGTGGCAGATTTGGGGCTAGATCTTGTATATGGATGCATTCAGGTGGCATCCTTATTCGGCATAATTGAGGATCCTGTTTCACAAAATAGGCATTTTGTCCCATTTTTAGTTTTTTTTAATAAAATCTGTATTTAAAAGAGATCAAATATTGGATAGAGCTGGAACCCTTGTCTCCTTATTTGGCTGCTATTATGAAACATTAGGCCATCTAGTGTTCCAACCTCTCATATTTATATGCAATTATAGCACAGAAGAAAGGATTAACCAAAGAGTTGGAGCTACTGCTGTGACATCTAAAGAAAAGAAAGTCGAGTAAGAGGAAGAGAAAAGAAAGAAGTTTTCTTGTGACAGACTCTATTTTATTTCATAATAATCATTCCATTGTTATTCTTTTAAATTCAGTCATGATGATTCATAAATTTATATAATAATCATGTTATTGGTCCATTAAGATGATTTTTATGCGCAGAGAATTCTAGTTAAGGCCGCCATTTTAGTATTGTTTGATACACAGTTCGAGCACTAACAACTTGTTGCCACAGCATTTATATCATGTTTGAACTTTGACCAACATGTACCACTTTATATGCATTTCATGCTGGTTATTTTGATGTTTTGCCAATATAATTTTATGTTATACTTGTTATATATATTTTGATCGGTAGAATAGAAATGTATAGAGTTATACTTGTGTTTGTACATACATGTATAAATCAAAAAATAGGACTTACAACTGACGTTCGACTGCTGTACTAGATGGTGTTCGAATGCCAATTTATGCTTGCCCTGATTTTGTGGATATTATGGATTTAGCCACCTATTATAATATGTGATTATGTATCTTTAATGATGTGCTATGCAGTAAACCTATTAAGTAATATTATAGACCATAATCATATTATATAATGGTTTATACTTGATTTCCATAGCCAAATACTTGTTAAAGATTTGTCTTTTGAATACTGTTAGAGGTGATATTCAAACGCCAGGCAATGATTTGGGAGAACTTCAGAATTCAAGTGATCTAGATTTATCTTTAAAGCTTTACCCCTTACTTGATTTGTTATAAGTCCATAGGGATGAGAATAACTGCTTGGTCGAGGTTGAGCTTGGTTTTCTTAAATGTTGAGTGTCGACATTGAAGCACAGTGTAAACTAACTTTCAAATATCGCGGGTACTTCAAAAATGATAGTTAAATTATAAGTTTTGAGACTTAGGTTGGGATTCTAGATGGGTGATGCATCATGGAAGATGTCATGGGTTTTAGTAAGAGGTAATCACATGGAGTATTGAATACTCGAATATTTTTGCCTCACTCCTAATGTTCTTGAATTCTTTGGGGTTAACATTTGATTTGTGGGCATATATTATATTAGCATTCTATAGTTAAATAAAAAAAAAGTGTATGGAATGGGAGTTTATGAAACTTTTGGATAATCTACGGTTCTCTAATATTTGATTCATTTTTGGTAATAGAGGTCAATTAATTATTAGAGTGAGAGGCTTTTAGCCCTTATGACTATTGCATTGAGATGATATCTAAAATATTATGCACGAGAAGTATTATAAATGGTATGAGTATATCAAGATTGTAACCTCTGAGAAGTACTATAGGATAGTGAGGATGCTATAAGATGCCGATAACTTTGAGATACTTACCCAACCAAATGGGATACAAATACATGACCTTTGGCTCACAAAGATAAACTAAGTTTTATAAAGATTATTGTTATATCATTAAGTTATGGTATCATATTGACTTGGATTTTTAAGAATTCCATGGAAAGACTTTAGTATCTTGGATATTTCTAAATCTTGTAGTACAGTGACTAAATTTGTTAGAATCAAATAGATGTCCTTAAGAATATCACAATTATTTTTTAGATAACATGGTAGATGTTATTTATGAGCATCTATTATTGGGTTTCCTTTATTATTGTTTATTGAAGTCATTTAGCAATGTTTATTATTTATGAGAATAATTATTGATTTCTATATTA
>JAOVVI020003546.1:0-18930 GCA_028571085.2 Nepenthes alata | reverse complement strand
GTTTCTACTTTCTATATTTCTTGTATCATGAGAATATGAAGGTTGATAGTGGTTATTGGTTAATGGTCTAGAGTTTTTATAGTCATATCTAGAATTTTTAGAATAGTTTTCAATATTTATTGATCTTCTGGCAGGTTCAGAGTTATTTCTATAATTTTTATAATTAGAAATAATTGATGGTGATCTTGTATTGCTATAACTTAAAGATCTAGGTAAATAAGTTTATGGTTGGAAAAAATTTAAAATAATATTACCTTCAGGTATTTTAGTAATATTGGTAAAGTCTCTTCTTGTTATATGTCTAGGTGGTTGAGATCTAGTTACTTCCCAGTCTTGTGGTAAAGTAATTTCATCCCATTTTAATAATTTTAGAGTAAAAGTTACAGCGTGTTCTACTTCTACTTGTAATACAATTGTCTCACCAGGTGGTGTCTGAATGAGACATTTTAGATTAAATTGACTCGTGAGTAGTTTAAAATAAATTCGATAAAGGATTAAAAATCCTCTTCTATTTTCCTGGTGAGCTAAGTTAGGAAGATGAACGTTAAGAATTAACATGTTAAGTATGGTCTAGTCATTAAGATCAACTGAAAAGTTAGGTGCACAATTAAAATAAATTAGTCTGTTATATAAATTAGATTGAACAATTGCTAACAGTGAATCTTTATATTTTAACAATGTTTGATCTCTTTAACATAATAAAACTGGTGTATCAATTCTTAATTTAGTTAAAGGTTTTATTGGTATATGGATTAAGCCATAGTAAATATAATTATAACCTTGTTGTCTAAATCTTTCAATTGATAAAGAAGATAATAATTTAATCTCTTCATATTAATACGTTTAAATAAATAAAATATTATAATTTTTTTGAGAATGTCTTATAGGTGTTCCAATTTGTTACGAGGAGGAAATATTTTCCTAATTTTTTAGGTATTTTTTCTCGTAATAAAATTCGAGTGATATTGGAAAATTCCTCTACGACCAGATTTTGGAAACCCTCGATGACTTGTTATTTTGTTCATTTAAATATATTAAAGAGTTCACGTAAAAATATATAAATAAATAAATATTATATTATTTAAAAATATTTTAAGAATAATTAAAGAGCCCTTGGGCAACCCAATAACTTGAGTGAAATGTACATAAATTTGCCCACTTTCATAAATTTTATGAGTCTGTTTTTAAATTCCAAATTAAAAAGTTAATTATCCTTTTACCCTAACCCAAGGGATCAGGGGATCCTACTTCTTCAATATTCACAATTAGATTATTTAATTTAATATTTATTAAATATTAATATTATGATAAAAAAATTTAAAAATTAATTATATATAATATTTTTAATATATTAAAATTTTAATCATTAAATTTTAATCAAATGGTTAAAAAGAAAGAAGCAAAAGAGAAGCAGAGAATGGGGAGAAGCAGGATCCCCCATTCCCTAAGCCAAGAGAGCAGGTGCATTACCGATGGACGGATTCAAGTATTGACCTTTGGCAATGCCAAAATGGGCGGCCAAGATCATTTACTCTGTCACATAAGTTGTAGGGTTCCCCTTATATGGGGCCTAGGATCTTGCTTCTCTCAATAAGAAATTTTACGTTGCTTTACATTGTAATACCTGATATTTTATTTATAAATTATAAAGTTATTATTATTATATGTATTTGATAATTTTAAAAAAAATTATATAATAAAAATTTAATTAAAATTAAAGTTAGAGGAAAATTAGACTAGTGCTTGATTGGCACCTGTTTCACGCTTATGCGTATTAGGGGTAATAAGTATATAAGGTACGAGTTTTAAATTTTAATTTTGATTATTTATGATAAGAAAAAGGAATGTTTTAAGGTTAAATAAAAACTTAAGTCGAAGCCATTTTTGGATCGGGTTACACTGGGTTGAATGACTATTGACCGGCGCTTGACACGCGCACCTGCATGTTTTGGATAAAAGGGGTTGCACCTAAATGATACCTGATCGGAGTTTGAGCACATTTTTTGTGCTTAAGGGGTGCTCATACGTATTTTTTGTAGATTGCTAACACCTGATGCAATCCTGAATGACATTCATGTGCCACTATATTTTGTCATAGCATCTGATGCACGCCTGATGGTGCACATGCGTCAATCTTTTATAAAAGTGACGTTCGATTAATTTTTAATTATTTTTTATTAGATTTTAAAATAAGAGAGAGAAAGAGAAGATGGAAAAAAGAGAGAATGAGAGAGAAAAGGTGAGAGGAGGACATTTAAAGTTAATTCAAGAAATATCTTTAATGAATTTGGAAGTAAGGCAGGTGTATCCCAAACTTCTTTTATTTATTATTAATTTTTCTCTATTTTATTAAATATTTATTATTTTAAATACTCATATATATTATATTTTTATAGCTAAATTATTTATACTTTATATATATATATTCTTATTTACATTCTTTATAATTTTTATGAAGTTCATATCTTTAATTTACATATATGGTGTTGTTAAGCTAGTTTCTACAATTATATTATGCATGTACTAAAGTTTTGATCTAATGCCTTTATATATTTTCATTTTGGTATATAATGTCCGAGATGCTCTTAATTTTCAAGTATATATCTACATGTCTTGAATTTACTATATATTACTCCTGAATGCTTAATAATTGAAATGAAATATTGAAATTAAGAAATTTTACTAGTCTTCCATAAATTACTCTTGAATGCTTAAAAATTGAAATGAAATATTGAAATTAAGAAATTTTACTTGTTTTTCTATAATTTCTGGCTGTAAATAGTCCATATGCTTAAAAATTTTATAATAAATTTTTTTTTTCTATTTTAAGATTTATATATTTATGTTCCTACATAAATTGATGTGCTTCATGATAAGTATTTGAAAGAATTATAATAAAAACTCCACTAATTATAAATGATTAAGAATATTTTCTTCGATATAAAAAATATAAAAGATTATTTGTATTTATATATAATTTTTCATTCATTTTCGCACGGACCATTGTAAAAGACTTAACTATAATATATTATAACATGTTTTAATATATTATAATAATATTCGAGATCCGAACCTATCAATGTGGGGTAAAAGCGGTGTTTGACCTTGTTTATAAGATTATATGTAAGATGATCCATCCGTAGATCTTGAATAATAACGTAAGACATTTACTTGTATAAAAAAAATATAATCTGAGTTTTAATTACTCGCTCCTTGTGTCAATAAGGCCCAACTAATCATTGGTCCGTAAGAATTATCATAATTTGAGCATATTTTTTTGTGCATTGTAGATTAATAGTTGAAAAAGGAAATCTGGTATATATACATGAATGTTATGAAAATTCATAGCCTTATATCTAAATTTTAATTCATTATTTCTTTCAACATATTTAATATAAATTATATATTTGATTATGAAAATTTTATATACATTATTAAGTAATTAGTTTACTCTTTTTTTATTATCTTTACTAACCCTCTTAAAATTAATGGCACAAATCACCCTCGCATGTAGGAAGAGTTAGCGGAGGACCTATCTGAGAACCGAGAAATTAGAATAAGAAATCAGAATAACTTGGATGTTGTAATATACCTTAGAATGGTAAGTTGGGGATGTTAATTTTATTTTGGGTAATGGCTTTGTAATATATAAAAATGACGATGTCTATGGCAACAATGTAGTTGGATTTCAGTTATTAAATTATGATGTTAAATATTTTGATATTGATAAAATATTTATACTTACATATGTGTTGAGGTTATGGTATTATCGGTATTCAAACCCACTTTAGGTATGGTATTTTAGGTCCTGTGATGTGATTTTTTACCTCATTTTAGGTCATCTAACGGCATTTTGGTTGTGGGTTCACATCCAATGGATGTTTTATTTGGTAAATTTTAAAATCTTGTTAACTTTATTTTGAGTCTCGATTTTGAGAATAATTAGTGATAATAATTGGATATATTAAATTAAGATTAAGAAATTTTAATATTTTGGAGTTGGGGACGTGGAGTTGGGGATATGATATTGCAAAGGGTGTGTCTAACAGGCACATGTGAGGCACTCATACAAATTTGAGGCAGAATGAGTGGTGCCAAATTTGTGCCTGTTATAGTGTTCATTCATGATTTAGGCAGTAAAATAACACCCAAGGTGCACTCTATTAAAAATCATGCATGGATAGGGTAAAATGTTGGTATCTGAGTGCGCTTCATGCGGTACTTACAAGCACCTGTTGTCCTAAGTGACATTTGATACGTGCATGATTGGCGTTGATGCGTCAATTTAGGTGTTTAGGGCCTGCCACATCAATTCTTGGTCATTTTATGTAGGAAAAGTGGAAAGAGCAAGAAAGGAAAATGAGAAGAAAAAGAAGAAAAAGAGGAGAATGAAGGAGAATGAAGAAAATTTTAAACTTTTTGGAGTCAAATCAGTTAGATTAGAAATTTAATATAAGTATTTCTTAACTTGTTTTTTGACATATTTTATAAATACTTTGATTTTACTTATTTTTTGTGGCGGACCATAT
Source organism: Nepenthes alata (assembly GCA_028571085.2). Lineage (NCBI taxonomy): Eukaryota > Viridiplantae > Streptophyta > Magnoliopsida > Caryophyllales > Nepenthaceae > Nepenthes > Nepenthes alata. The sequence goes on along the minus strand of JAOVVI020003546.1, from coordinate 14,401 downwards.
TTTTTTAATTGAAATCCGGCCAAATTCTGATTAAAAAACGTCCGTCAAATGGATATAAAAATGTACAAATTCCTATACAATAGACATATATATCAACAACACATAAACATAGGATCGAAATACCACATTATATTTGTGGCTACAACATCACGTTTCCAGATACAATACCAGACAGAGAGATGCCACTAAAATAGAAACCATAATTACCAGTGGAAGCTTATACGTCGATCAAATATAACGAAAACTAAACCATTGGTGTATCAACAATATACAAACACATCTCCATCTCATAATATACCAAATTTACCCCATAAGATACAAAATTTTAAAATCTAAGTTCATAAAATCATCTTCCAAGGTCAGCAGCCTAGCCAATTTTTAATCTTTCACCCTACCTCATCGGGCCTAAGTTCGTGCCGATCTGAATGTAAGAAAGTAGTAATTGTGAGCTAAATACTTAAAAGTGTAATATAATTAATGATAATAAATAATATACGCAAAATAAAGTTGAGGTAGGAGATAATGACATAATGAAGATACATGAATATGAAATATGAACAAATATAATTTTCGAAACATATTTATCTTTTTTATTTTATTTCTGATTCCTTTAGATTCTAAAATATATAAAAATTTCTTTATCTTTGCAGATCATGACTAATAGAACTTATAAACTAACGATATAGTCAAATCGAGAAAATGATAAAATTACTCCACATTATCTAAGGCACTAACTACGTACCTCAAACTTTAATATCCTGTGGCAAACGATATACTTATAATTCCGGATATATTGAGCCTATATACCTTATTCTTGTGCCACCATATTTTCGGTGGCCCAGAGGTAATTTCTCTATTTATCATAATAATATCCTAATATATGCTAGTGAATATTATCCTCTGATATAAAAATTATTGGTCCTAGTTTACGATTTCTTTTCATATTTTATATTGGAAACTCTACACAAATATTCATACTTATTTTCCCTTGACTTCTCACACCGAAAGAAAGTTTCAAATATCAGATAACAGATAATAAATTACAAAGTTTCAATTACTTAATACAAATTCATAATTTCATATCCTTGCACATACGGATACAGATTTCATATTCTGATAGGTACAGATACATATTTTTTATATTCTTATAAGTTTAAGTCTTCACATGTCTTTAAATTTATGCACAAATTATCTTAAAATTTAAAATAATTAATAAATTCTTACCATAATGAGCCAAACATAATTTTAAAATTTTTAGACAATAAATACCCTCACAATTGCATATAATGTAATTTTCTGAGCATATACAAAATAGCATATTTATCGTATATGCAGTTAAATATTGCTATTTACGTTTGACAATATTTTCAGAACACGTATAATTAATATATACAAAACATATATAAATAAAGATCAAATAAATAGAATATCCACATCCACAAAGTTAGGGTTATAAATTTCTAATGTCAAGGGGCATATGTTAGAATTTTGGTGAGCATAGTACCGTATAAAACTATCAAATCAGATACCCAATTGAAAAATTAACATGTTCAAGGTATGAGTAATGATTTTTTAATGTCAATTTATGTAAAAATTCTAAAAAAAATGGATAAAAGTATCTGAGCATGGGTTAGGGTTTCACATACAAAAAATCAATCAAAACTAAGAAATAGGATATGAAATCCACATATATGTATACTCAAATTATAAATAATACAAAATATAAATTTAATCGAATATCGAAACGAGAATACCCTAATAAAATAAAATAAAAGTGTAAAGAAATGAGAGAAAAGGGCCTGAGTGCACTTGTGTCGACCGAATGCACAACTTCTCTAATTTGCTCAAAACCATAATCAAACCCAAAAGTCTCGATCTCATCCTTTTCTCTTTTCTCATTCGCAGTCTCCCTCTCTCCTCTATAATATCCTAAATTTTTATTCAAATTAATTTAATATTATTTTAATTTTGGACAATTTGGACGTGGTAAAAGTTATTAAATATTATAAATTTTGAAAGAATATTTAGACAAATCAAGTTGACGCACGAGTTACACCCGTACTATCGCCCGAATATTGATTTAGATTTTAGAATAAAATAAAATTTAAAATAAAAAAATAAATATAAAATAATAATAACAATAATAAAATATATAAAAGAAATATATATAATATAATATATATATATATATATATATATATAAAGAAAAAGAGAAAGGAGATTTGGGATAAGGACAAGGGTTCGGGGAGAGAGAAGAGGGAGGAGAAGAGGAGAGAGAAGGCCGATGCGGGAGGCAACAGCCGATTGCCGGCCGGAGTTTCGATGCCAAGAAGGCCGGCGTGGTGCGATGACGAGACGACAGCTCTTGGGTTATGTAGTGGTAGTTAGTATGGGCGTTGGCTGACGACGCTAGGCCAGGCCATTGAGGAGGCCGACAGTGACGACTAGCGGGTGACTCACCGACAATCGGTGGCAGCCATAATTGAGCAGCGGCAATGGTAGAGAGGGAGAATGCGGGCGAAGCGCAGCAGCGCGCGCAAGGTAGGAGAAAGAGTGTTCATTCAGTCACTTCGGAGCATCATTTCTTAAAATTTGCAAAGTATGATGTCAAAATAAGTATTTGTAAATTTTTTCTTTGGTTTGATTTAATATTTGATATATTTTAGATATTATTTAAAATTTTTACTAACATGTATATATTTTTATGCACTCATTCTATTTATTCTGGACATACATGTATAGTCTTTGACTGATTTTAGGGGTTTTGGATATGAGTTTTATGATTTTCTAAATTTTTTATTTTTTATTTGTCGCCTAGCCGCTCGAGCGGCCAGCGAGCGGCCGTGTCCCCGAAATCGATTCTGGTTTTTCCGCTCGAGCGGCCAGCGAGCGGCCGTGCCCCAAAATCACTACTGGATTTTCCGCTCGAGCCGAGATCGAGCGGCAAGCGAGCGGCCGTGCTGCTGCTTGCTGAACTTCGGGCATTTTCCAACTTTTCACCTTTAACTTCCACTTTTTCACTACATGCATAGTCTCTTATCACTTTTAATCAACTTAATTACACCTAGTTATTATGTTTTCGGTTTCGGGTCCTCACAATAACGATCCGGATAATATTCAAACTATTTTCGAAATATAACAATAAGCTCATATCTGGCCAATTCCATAATCCAAATACGTCAAATATCAATATAAATCATAATAAAACTGAAACTCACCAAATTTAATGAATATCTGACCGATCACGTCTTTACTCCTGTACTGCATCCGAACCTTCTATTCTGATGGGGTAAAATAGAAAAATGAGCCTAATGCCCAGCAAGTATCATATTTAGTCTAAATGAGTCCAATAAATCAGAAAAAAGTGTCAAATTGATGAAAATCAAATCAAATTTTAGAATAAATCTAAATCACCGAAAAGACAAATTCAATCGAAATTCAAGATCAAAATTTTAAAATCTCATGGTAGTCTCATACTCAAATCAAACATCTAAGTCTAAATAAATATCCAAATTTCAAAAATAGTCCTCGTCGGGATGTATATATATAAATATATATATATAACCAAAACAGAGGTGATTCGAACCAATTCTAAAGCCAATATCGATCCGCATCCAAATCCAAGTTTGAGTCCAAATCTAAATCCAATGCCCGATCAGCTTGTGATCTGGGGCAAAATCCGATAGCCGGATGATCTACTAGTGAGCGCAAAGACCGAAGCAGCACCGCGACAGATATTCCAAGGGTCCGGATCAAAACATATAATCAAAATCATTTATACGAGACATACCTAGCCAAATTATAGGAAAAAATCGGTGAAACCCAAATCCATGTCCCAAAATTCATATCCAAATCAAAGTCCAATACCAATTAATATAAAAATATAAATTATGCACCAAATCTGGGTTCTAATTATTGAAAAACTAGCTTGAGGAGGGTTACACATAATCTCAATAATCTTAGGCTAAATTTCACGTACTGTGTACCCATAGATAAGGTTGCTTACTATATTTTACCATCCGTGACTTTGGGTGCATTACTCAAGCTTGTTAGATATATTAGGACGTCCAAATATATTCTACGGTCAAGTCAAATTATCCAAATGGGAATGGTCACTATTCCAAGCCTTTCCTGCCGGCGAAAAGGAATTTCTAAATAAATCTCCCCGCCGGGAGCTAGCCAGAGTGTCCAATTTTCAAATCCAAATATAGTGACCACAACACGGCATGTGCATGTGACTGCACGGCCAATGCAATATTTTATGCTCATTTTTTATATAAATATATTAATATAAAAATATAGTGTGTCCAATAAATTATTTAAACTTTTAGAAAAATACTAAACTCTCTAAAATTATAAAACCCAGTCCAACAACGTCCAAAATATCTAATTAACTACACATGCATGTCCAGAATAAATTAAATGGGTATATAAAAATTCATGCATGTCAGTAAAAATTTCAAACATTATCTAAAATATATCAGATGTGAAATTAGACCAAAGATGGGGTTTACAGATATTTTTCTAAACCTCATACTTTACAGATCTGAACAAATGATGTCCCAAGGTATCCGAATCACCACTTTCTCTCTCTACTGCACGCGGCCATTCTCTCTCCTCCCTTTCTCTCTCTTCATGTCCGTCTCTACCACTCTCTCTTCATGCTAGCGGTGACTCCGGTAGAGCAACCACGTCGGCGACGACGGCAGAAGCAAGCTCGACGGTAGATGGTGGCGGACAGCAGCACCGTGTCGGCAACGGTTTTCTCTCTCTCTACACGACCGCGAGCCTCTACCAAAATCACCAGAAATTTTAGTCGATTTTTACAAAATAATAACATACAACCCAATAATCGACATCTACAAAGAGAATGGAAGGATTTAGATGCCTTGATTTCACTGATTTCTTCTGGTAACGGCGTCGGACGGGCGGCAGCCGCATGGCTTCAGCTTGCGATTTCTCTCTCTACACACACCGAATCACGAAATGGAAGGTAACATCACGAAGAGGGCTTTGGCGACTTCCTCTTCTGGTGTCGGGAGCTCCTGCAGGGGCAGCGGCGATGGCGCTCGTCAGCCTCCCTCTCTCTCCTCCCTTCTCCTTTCTCCTCCTTCTTCGAAACCCTCACCCTCGATCTTATCTCCTTCTTCTGCAATTTCTTTTCTTTTTATTTTTGTTTTCTTTTTTTCATTTTCTTTTTTTCATTATATATTATTATTGTTATTATTATTATTATTATTATTATTATTATATTTTAGTTTTCTTTTATTTTAAAATCCAAATCAATATTTGGGTGACAACACGGGCGCACCCCGGGCACAAGCCCAACCGATCCAAACATCATCCCAAAATTTTTTGATATTTAATTAATTTTGTCACGCTCAATTTGTTCAAAATTATAATTAATATTAAATTAACCTGAACAAAAATCTGTGATATTACTTGAAGCTTAGCAGCTCATGTCCGGCTGTCGAGTCAACCAGCAAGTCAATCCTGGGCAAGGGAAAGCTGTCCTTTGAGCAGACTTTGTTGACGTCGGTGAAATCGATGCACATCTACCATTTTTCATTACTTTTCTTTACCAGGACGACATTAGATAGCCAATCCAGGTAGTGGACTTCTCTAATAAATCCTGCGTCTAGCAGTTTCTTCACCTCCTCCCGGATGGCGTTCAACTTTTTCACGGAGTGGTTTCTCCACTTCTGCTTGACGGGCTTCCGGCCAGGATCAAGCCCCAGCTTGTGCACCATCACCTCAGCCGAAATCCCAGGCATGTCTGCAGGAGTCCATGAAAAAATATCGGTGTTTCGTCGCAGGAACGTGATCAATTCATCACCCAGTGTTTCGGCGAGTGAGCCTCCGATCTGTACACACGTTTCCGCTTCGTTCGGGTTCAATGGGACTAGATCTGTGACTTCACCGGACTACGCTTACTGCAGGGTTGTCTCATCTCGATGATCGAATTGCCCAACCGTTCTAGTGCTGCCGCTATGGGCAATTTGAGACATGTAATATGTCCACCCGGTAACTTGGTCGCCTAACACCTCTCCTACACCGTAAGGCGTTGGGAATTTCATCTTGAGGTGTGGAATCGAGGTGACTGCCCCAAACAATGTTAAGCACGATCTGCCTAATATAGCGTTATAAACAGAGGGCAAATTGACTACCAAGAAGGTGAGCGTACGACTCACTATTTCTGGATACATGCCCAAAGTGACCTCTAGCTGGATTGTCCCTTGGATGGGAACTGGCTCATTGTGAAGGCCATACAATGGGCCTTCGATAGGTTTTAATTGGTTCTTTTTAAGCCTAGTTTAAAGAATGCATCCAAGTAAAGCAAGTCCTTTGAACTAAAATTATCAATAAACACTCACTTCATCTAGTAGTCGATACTACCGTCTGAAACGAGCACGAATACAACAAGGGGGTCAGCATGGGGGGTACATTACATGAGTCGAATCATCACCATTGAAGCTAATTATGTTGTCCGCCGTGTGCTGCTTCTTTCTCCCAGTCTGCCGCTCCTTGTCGTCGGCTGGATTTTTGGCAGGTCGGGTGGTGACCATATTAACCTTCCCTGCCACAACCCGATTTTGGGGAGGAGATGGCTCCTGCCCTTCTCCGCCAGCTGCTCCAGAACTCTGCCTAGGGCCCCTGACAAACTTGGTGAGGTGGCCCCTGCGAATCAGCTCCTCAATCTCCCTCTGTATTGTCTTGTAGTCTTCAGTAGAATGTCCAGCATAGCGGCAAAAATCACAGTATTTTGACTGGTTCCCGGTGTCCTTCAGTGGTTTTGGCCACTTCAGAAAATTTTTCCCGCGGATCAGCATAAGGACATTTGAGGGTGTGTCCGTCAGGGGCGTAAAGTTAGTGAGGCCGTAATCTCTATGTTCTGGTGGCCCAATTCTGTGCTGCTTCCGGCGGGAGTGATCACCGCCGCTGTATTTTCTTTTTCCCTCTCCAGGGAATGAGCGAGGCTGATCTGCCCGTTCTGGGCATTTTGCTTCATTGGCCTCTTCTGCCGCTGCATAGGCCCGGGTGATTGACTCTGCCTTCCGAAGGGTCTAGGGATTCTTGTGGGCCAGGTGCTTGAAAAAGTTTGTAGGTCAGTGCGGAGATAAAACTACACAATTTTATCTCTTTCGTGATTCGGGGAATTCGCCTGGCCTCTGCCACAAAGCTATCCAGAAACCTCCATGGATTCTCTCCTGACTTCTGCTTGATGTGGTAGATGTGCTACGACTGCTTCTCTTCCCGTCGGCTCGAGGCATACTGAGTCAGGAAGAGATCTGTGAACTCCTGGAAGCTGCTGATGGTGCCTGAAGGGAGGTGATGAAACCAGATGCGGCCATCTCCCTTCAGCGTGTGTGGGAAGCAGCAGCACATTATTGAGTCTTCCAACCCTAGTAAACTCAGATGCGTACGAAAGTAATCTAGGTGGTCAATCGGATCGCTGCTCCCATCGTATGAGTCAAGGGATGACATCTTGAACTTGGTGGGCATTGGACAATTTAGGATCTCCGCTGTGAAAGGAGATCTGTCAATGTCAACAGCGTGCTCCTCATCCTTGAACACGTGGTTTCAAATCTTATCCACCCATGGATCTGCGCGAGCAGCATTGGCAGATCTCTTAGAGTTGAGGTAAGCCCTTAACTTTATTTTGTCCCCGGAGGGTCCAGTGGTCGGTCGGCTACTGCCTCCAGCGGACCTGGCAGTCCTAGAGGCTCGCTCATGGATTGAGTTTCTATTTTCTGCCTGAGAGTATCAAGGATTTCTTCTTTTCAGACTTTCTCCCGATGTTGTGCTCCCAAAGCACTTTTCAGGTCTGTTCTGGCCTGGAGCGTTCGAGGAGGCTGGCATTTGATTATTCGCCAGCCTCTTGAGTCTTCTGGCTGGCTTCTTTTTCCTCTTGCCACATTTTCTGGTGGCCGGCGCAGGGACAGTTGCTAGCAGAGCCCCCTGCTGTGGCTGCTCTTATCGAGAGAAGAGTATTTAAAGCAGACGGTTGTTGGTCTCTATCTGCTCCATCAGTCATTGAAAGAAATGCGCATGAGCCCCGCCTGTCATCCCGTTGACCAGGGTACTAGCAGTGTGATCCTCGTCAGGAGAAACAGTGTCTCTAGCGAGATCGCTAGCTTGGGCTCTCGTATTCACCATTGCGAATGAGTCTGGTAGTGAAAAAATGAGCGTTGTGAGGGATTGTGGTTGACATTTTGTAAACATTTTCCGTAGACTGCGCCAATGATGCGTCCTTACATCCGAACTTTGAACAGATTCAGGCTGATCCGCTTGTCCTGGTTCCAACTTCATTCACTGAGTTTGGATCCTACACACCACTAAAAAGAACATGAGGTCAGCGTGTCGACGAAAAGTTATCCCACCGAAAATACTCTGACGCTCAAGTCAGTTAACAGCCTTCAAAATCTTAGAATATAATTAAAAATGAGAATTTGAGAAGGTGAGTATGAGAGTCTGTGGGTTTCCAGGTGAAAGAGAGGCAATGTCGTCTCTTGAATCTGGATAGTGGGTGAAGGCAGTAGGCGTCTGTCAATAGGAAGAGCACCTACATGCCTTTAATTTGTGTTCTTTCTCTCAGCCTGTTAGGAAGCTTCGCAAAGAGAGATTATGAAATCATTATGGGATGCGTGGCTGAGAGCATAGTAGCAGGTGTTGTGTGAGGGGTTGTTCGCGTTCCCTAAGCGTAGACCCTAGGGCACTTTTTAGTGGTGGCTGGGTGATCTTCCTTGGTTGGAAGGTGTGATTCCCTGCGCCATGTTTGGGCGGCCTTCATTGTGAGAAAGACACACGTTGCCTAATTAGCTGAGATTGTTTCCTTCTCTGGCAGGTAGCGGCTTTTCAAATTTTCTGCATTCCTTTCGAATATATTACCGTTAGAAGGCTTCACTTGGTAGGAATTGACAAGATATTGCGCCTTTCTTATGGGAAAGGTGCCGATATTGTCAACGTCCTTTTTTGGAGCTGGTTGGAATTATGAAAGGCGTAAGGTTAGGAAAAGAGCCATTCCTGACCGCCTATTAGAGCGTGGGCCCAAGTGGACTAGACCCATAAAAAGCCTTTTTATTCTTGCCTATTGCTACAGTGATTCTGCTCAACGTACGGGTTAACCGTCCTCGGCGCGAGTAGGCCGCCTGAAGCCCTTTCAGCCTTTCAGGAATTCGGCCCTCATTTCCTGTTAGGCCAACGTTGACCGTACAACACTGGGTCTGGGCAGCCTTTGACTATCGAGCCAGCTCATTTACTATACATTCATCATAAATATTTCAAAAAAAGCACAAACGAAAAAATAATAATAAAGGAAAATATAAATTATAATAATAAAAGTAAAAAAAATTAGAAAAAATAATAACAAAAGAATATGGTGAATAAAAAGAGATTGAAAAAAATATATATAAATTATAAAAACTATTTGAAAAATAAAATAAAAGATCTAAATTTAAAATAAAGGATAACAAATTTTTTTAAAAAAATATTAAAAAAATAAAAAGAGAATAAAAAAATTAGAAAAAAATAAATGATGAAAAACTCATAAATTTCAAATTATTTATTTTAAGAAGTAAAAAGGAAGATAAAAAATAAGACATAAAAAATATAAAGTTAAAAGAATAAGAAATCGAATAAGAAATTTTGATTAAAATTTTAGAAAAACAATAAAGAAATGGAATAAAAACTTTTATAAAAATAATTAAAAATTAAATATAATATAAAATAAAATATTAATATTAAGACGTGAAAAGGTAACAAAAATAAAATATAAAAAAATAAACTGAAGAAAAATATTGAAAACATTAAAGCTGAAAAATTAAAATTTTAATAATTTAACAATAAAAAATTTAAAAATAATAGAAAAAAGCACCCAAAAAAAAGTTTAAAAATGACAAATTAAGGATAGAAAAAGGAAAAATAAGATATATAAATCACTTAAATAAATCAATGTTGAGAAATAGAACAGAAGAGGTAAATAAAAAATAAAAATAATACATATATAAATTTAAAATATAAAATAAAAACGATAAAGTAGAAAAAAATAAAAATGTGAACAGAATAAATTTTAACTAAAAAATTCAAGTTCATAAGTAAAAACAATTCATTTAAATAAATCTAACTATAAAAATTCAAGTAATTAGACATCATATATGAAAAATAAAATGAAGTAAAAAAATAGAAATGAAAAATGAAAATTTATAATATTTTATTTATTTATTTATTTATTTTTTCAAATATTTTTTATTGTTAATTTTTCATATTTTTTTTCTTTTTTTTATAAATTTTTTTTTATATTTTGTTTGAAAACTTTTTTTTTTCAACAATTGTCTTTCTAATAATTAATTTACTCTGTTAAATTTTCTCATTTCTACAAATTTTATATTTTTCATATTTCTTATGGTAATTATTTTAAAATTTTCTCATATTTTGTTGATTTTACTTATTATTATTTTTTATTTTATATTCATTGTCTTCCCCGTTTGAATTTTTTATATAAAAATCTGTAAATGTATTCTTTATAATTTTTATTTTTCTTATTTAATACTTATATGTTTATGTTTATTTTTCTATTCTTTACTTTCATTATCCATTTCTTATTTTTTAAATAAAAATAAACAAACAACATTATAATTAAATAAAGTAATATTAAATATCAAAAATAAAACGTAAAAATTCTAGAAGATTGAAAAAAAATTATATAAATGTGTTACGTTTCGGATTCAGGAGTCCAGTGCAACACAAGTGTTTGGGAGTGTAAGATGTAGAGAAGGAGAGATTGAAATCGTGTTTTACGTGGAAAGCTCCTCTTGAATGAGGAGAAAAAACTACGAGACTCTGGGTCTGAGAAATGCTTCACTATGGATGAAAGTCTTTACAAAATACAAGTCTTGGGAGTTTCTTTCCTTTTGAAAGTTTTGCTCTTTTGGAAGCTTTGAAGCCCTTTTCTTCTTCTTCTTCGAAAGAGAGAAAAAAAAGTTCTCTCCGGCAAGAACCTTTGCTAGGTATTTATAGGAAAAAATCGTGATGTTGGGGGAGAGGACACGTGACAACCTACTTATGGCAGGGAGGCAGTCCGCCTGCGCTGCTGGCTGTGCCTCAGGCGTGCCTGCCATCTGCCCCACTGGTGAGACGTGTCAGGGACACCTGTCGCCAGCCCTGTGGATGGGCGTCTGCTCTGATGATATGGCGTGTCAGGGACGTTAGTCCTGCAGATACGGGGTGTCAGGAGCTGTTTGATCTTTTTATGATGGTGCGTGCTTCTTGGTAACGACGAAGTTGCCTAGTTGGCACTCACGTGCGTGTGCGAAATGGTCCTCGTCCTTTTGTGGGTTTGCGGACTCATTTGAAGGAGGCAGCTCTCGGACGTTAACCGCTTTCTTAATGATTCGAAGGATCACTAGTTCCTTGTGAAGGGTCCTCGGATTTTTTTCCAATCCTCGTATTTTTGTTGCTTTGGGCTCTCAGAGGTTTATCGGGTGTCCTTGATGTCATCAGCTCCTTATGGTGCCCTCGAGCCCCTGTTGGTTAAAGGAACCTCTCAGACCTTTGCCATTATTTTAGTTTTTGAGACACTAGCCCACGTTCTCAGGCTTATTAGGCCAATCTAGCGTAAGGAGCTAACTTGGGCTTTTGGGCCTCTTGGTCCATCCAGTCCTCTTGGTCTGTGGAAACGTCTCTTGACTTTTCATTTGGGCACTTTCTTTAGGCCGTGTTTTATGGGCCCCTATATTCGGACCCAACATAGCCCCTCATGCCAAAGGGTTTGAGGTTCTCGACCGTTTGGCATGAAGTCGCTGCCCTTCTTGGGGGGTTGATCTTTTCCTGTAACAGTTTGTCCGTGCGCGCGTTGTGGCTTGAAAAGGACGTCCCTGTGGAGGCAAGAGTATGGCCGTCCGCGTTCGGGCTTAGCCCTTTTGCAGTGCTAGTCCGAGTGCATGAGTGTCCTCGAAGGAAATGTGGTGCCAGGCTTGGTGGAGAATTGTCCTAGAACTTCCTTTGAGTCCGAGATCTTTCCAGCGCCGCCGTTTAAGTTTCTGCATGGCATTAAATGCTGAACTAACGAGCTGACAGGCACCTTGGGAAGGCAAAGCAACGATTTCTCTGAGACGAATGGCCGAGCGATGCATGGCGAGGGCAATGAGTGCGCCTTTTTTGAATTTCAAAAATATTTAAAGGCCTTCTCGTTTTCGACCCCCCATTTCTACGTCTATTTTTCGTTTTCTTTTCCAAGTGTTGAGGCTTCCGTTCTTCTTTTGCTGGAGCTTTTTGCTCTCTATGCTACCTCTGTTCCTCTACTTTTCGTTGTTCATGGCGCCTGGAGTAAGGGACATTGCCTCTACCATAACGCACAGTAGGCTCGAGGAGATTCGAGAGTGGTACCGAATCCTCGAGTCCGTAGCTATGGTGATTCCGGACTCGCATGACCGGGCGTCGTGCCCACAAAATGGTTTCATTACCGTGTATGAAGTCCACCTCAAGGGTGGGCTGCGGTTTCCTATGCCAGAGGAGCTCTACGACATCATGAGGGGACTTGGAGTTTCCTTTGCTAGGCTCTAACCGAATGCCATCAGGTATTTGGTTTCTTTGTGCATTTTCTTCCGTTGCCATAAGAAGCTGTTGAACGTTCTTACGGTCAAAGTCATATTTTGCTTCACACATAACCTTGATTGGATCACAATTACTCCTCGCCTGGACTTTTCTTTGATGTGCGGGGGTAACCCGAATTCCACGAAGCGGTGGAAGGATAAAATCTTCTTGCTAGGTGTCCGGGAGAATTGGGCCATCCCCATTGTCTGGGGAAAAGTGGCCAGCCAGTGCTGTTCAGATCCTTTGAAGGAGGACAGAGAGACTATGACGGAGTTAACGGATTTGGTGTTGGCCAACCTCCGGGGCTTTCACTTGAATAAGCATAACATCTAACTTTTGTCCGAGAAATTTGAGGAGGCCAAGTGGGGGCCACGGGCCGAGGCCTCCGTCGTAACTCCTCCTGAGAAGTCTAAGAAGAAGAGACTGAGAGAGGAAGGCGGAGTCTCTGAGGATTGAGGGTCCTGCTGACCGCGCGGAGAAGAGCCTTCCGGCAGAGAGCTCAAAACGTCCGGTGGCCATTGTTGAGTTTCCTTCTTCTGTTGATGATGACGATGATTTCAATATCAATAATTTTGATGATGATGATGTGATTGCTCCTCTGTTTAAGAGGTCGAGGACTGGTACTTTACTGGAGTCCTCGGGAGCTGAAGGTCCCATCCCTCCTTCACTGGTTGATCCTCTTGGAGGGCCTTCAGGGACGATCGTGGAGATTGTGGAGCTCTCGAACGTCTAGTCTCCCAATAATGACCCTGCTCCTGGAGTTTCCGTTGATCTGCCTGGTGACGTCTCGGACGAGATTGATCACCCTTCCGAGGACATAGGAGGCGGGGACTCCGCCGTGGACGCTGAGGAGGGAATGATTACTGAGATGGTCTGAGAGTTAGCAGAGACCGAGGAGGCTGGCGCTGGCTGTAATATCCCAAATTTTTATTCAGATTAATTTAATATTAATTATAATTTTGGAAAAATTAGACGTGATAAAATTAATTAAATATTGAAAAAATTTGGGAGGATGTTTGGATCGGTTCGGCTGGCGCCCAGGGCGCGCCCATGTTGTCGTTCGAATATCAATTTAGATTTTGGATTAAAAGAATATTTAAAATAATATATATATATAATATATAATAATATATATATATATATAACAAAAACAAAAAAAAAGAAAAAGAAAAAAAAATGAGAGAGGGAGAAAGAGGAGAGAGAGAGAGAGAGGGTTTCAGGCGGCGAAGAAGGAGAAGAGGGGAGGAGAAGAGAGAAGGGAGGCGGCCGGCGACGGCGACGTGGACGTGCGGCGAGGACGGCACGGTGCCGGTGGTGGTCGGCGGCGACCGTGGTCTTGGTGGCTTGCAGCAGAAGCTGCGAGAGAGTGAGATCGGCGGCGAAGCCGCAAGAGGAGGAGAAGGAAGAATCGGCGGCGGCGCAGGTGACCGGCGGCCATGGTGGCGTGCGGACGGTCGACAGTGGTGAGAGGAGGCTGCGGCGTGCGGTGGCAGCGCGAGTGGTGTGGGTGGCGCGGTGGCGGAGCGACGCGAAGTCGCACGAGGAGCAGTGGCGGTCGTGTAACGGCGCCGGTGCCAGCTGGGTGGTACCGGGGAGGCCGGCGACGACCAGGCGATCGACGTGGTGGTAGAGCGGCGGCAGCGGTTCGGCCGGTGGCGATCGGCAGAGGAAGGAGCACACGGAGGAGAGAGAGAGGACGCGCGTAGAGGAGAGAGAAAGGGTTGGTTCGGGTGCTTCGGGACATCCTTTCTTCAGATCTGCAAAGTATGAGGTTCAGGCAAGTATCTGTAAACCCCCTCTTTGGTCAGAT
>JAOVVI020003545.1:0-18931 GCA_028571085.2 Nepenthes alata | reverse complement strand
TCCCGCCGTTAACGCTGACCTCTTGTTCTTTTTAGTGGTGTGCAGGACCCGCACTTAGTGAACGGAGCCGGATCGGGTCAGCCCAGAAGAATCCGAATCTGTTCGAAGTCGGATCCAGGTACGCATCAGACCCATTTAGGACATACTCTAGATAGGTTTGAGTTAATATTTAAAATATCAAAACAAAAAATAGCTTACATGACTAAAAATAAAACAGGTGTTGAGGCTAGCTAGAAACTAGAAAAAAAAAAAGTCCAAAACTTAAGGCACACATTAGGTAAATGAACACTGATAGTTTCCCTTCCCAATAAGTCAAAAAGAGACAGGGAAGCTCCTGATAGAGAAGAGAAAGAATCAACAATGGATGAGTTGGGGCGATGACTGATGGTTTGCAGGAGCAAGCAATAATGCATGGGGACAGAAATTCGGTGCTTGCTCAACTCTTTATTTGTTCCCTGATGATATAGTTATCACTTACATGCACAAATTGGCCAACACAAGAATGGAGAAGGCTGAAGTAACAAACAAAAGGGATATTTGATGGTCAAATTGGCCAAGATGAGAAATGAGAGGTCTGAAGTGAGAAACTAGAGTGATAGTAATGCAGACATCGAAAATATTTCAAATTAGAAGAGATTTAGTTTTTTTTATTAGAAAAGATAATATTTTATTTGATTTTATTTTATTTAAAAAATTTTATTTGAGAGATTTTATTAAGATATTTCATTTGGTGAGATTTTATTTTATTTTTATATTAAGAATGTGTGTCATATTATTTTCTAATTTTGATATATAATTAGATAGAAAATTATATTTATTTTCTAATTAACCTAGGATGAAGGTTTTCTATATAAAGATCCTAACTCTAATATAGAATGTATGATTGATGAGTTGAATGCAATTTAAGTGATGATGTTTCTCTTCTCTCTCTATTGATCTCTATTTATCTTCTCTCTGCTCCTCATCCTATTTCTTTCACTTCTCCCAATTTCTTCTCCTTTTCTTCCCCTACTTTTCTCATTTCCTGCATCAAATTTGGTATCAGAGACTTCCCCATTTTCTCTCCATCTCTTTCTCGATTCCATCTCAAAAACCGCCTTCCTCTTCTTCTTCTCATTTAAACACTCGTTGCAGTAATCGTATTGTCTCTCCTCGATCTTCTCCTTTTAAATTGGATTCCATGTTAATAAGAACTATAAAAGTTTGTGATATGACCCTCCGTGCATCAAACCGAGACATCAAGGAGTTTTTCTCCTTTTTTGGGGATATAGAATATGTTAAATTGCATGATGAGAGTAAGCACTCCAAGACTGCATTTGTCACCTTCAAGGGTGCCCAAGGGGCGGAAAAAACAATTCTTCTTTCGGGTGCAACAATAGTTGATCAAACTATCACAATTGCTCTTACTCCAAATTACAAGCCACTCGACTTGTGGTTAGGAAATTAACAACATAAATTTTTACTTGATTAGGTCTAGTCCTAAACACACGAGAAGAATTAATGCGGATATCAAAAATATTCTAAATTAGAAAATATTCGATTTTTCTTGATTAGAAAATATTTTATTTTATTTTATTTTTATTTTATTTAAAAATTTTTATTTGATAGATTTTATTGTGAGATTTTATTTTATTTTTATATTAGAAAAGTGTATCATATTATTTTCTAATTTTAAGATATCATTAGTTAGAAAATTATATTTATTTCATAATTAACCTAAGATAGAGGTTCTCTATATAAGAATCCTAACTCTAATGTTGAATACATAATTAATAAATTGAATGAAATTTGAGTAATACTAATTCCCTTCTCTCTCTCTACTGATCTCTACTTATCTTCTCTCTACTCCTCCTCCTCCTATTTCTTCCCCTTCTCTTAATTTCTTCTTCTTTCCTTTCCCTACTTTCCCCCTTCCCTACATCAGATGGTCTTAAGGTTTCACTAGTGGTGGCAAGAAATAAAAATGAAGTTTAGGACTACATTGACAAGATGCCAACTTTGTGCTATAAATCATGTGCTTCCTACTCAAACGATGGCAATTAGGGACATCAGTAGCGACAGCAGTCAACAGTGCAGCATATGCAGATGTTGCAAATGATTTCATGGCAGTGGCCAGCAAAGAGCCAATCATGGATATTGGCAGACATGGAGCAGTTGTTGTGGAGCTAAGAGGAGCCCACCAATCAGCGATGGGAAATTTCAGGACATGGAGAATGACATTGTCAAGTTCATCAAAAACATTCCATAAAACCACATACAATAAAATAACAGCTTTTATTCAAATGAATTTCTGGTTATAGTTTGACCATTGCTTGTTTCACTTCAATTTGCATTGCTATTGTGCTTGCTGGGAGATGGACTGCCCTTTCCTTGACCTGAACTTTTCATAGAAAATGGCCAATTATATGAAACTGCTTCCTATTTTGAAAAATCTTGCCTTTGCATGAGTTTAAGTGAGTGAATGGTTATTTCTGAATATTGAGCTTACCTAGTTTGAAATTTTGGCGTTCTATTGATACCTTATTAAGGAAAGTTGGGGATGAGGCATATGTTATATGGGTGATTTATACAATAATAAGGGTGTTCCTTCGGTATGTGTTGTTCTTGGACTCATTAATTTATCACTTAAACTGTTTGATAATTATAGTCTGATAAGATCATTGTTATCATTGCTTTTGCACCTTGATAAAATTGCCTAGATATCTGTGGCTTGCAGCTTCTACTTGCTTCTTGTTGATTTTTTATTTAGTTTTATTTAACATAGGCGAAGTTGGGTTATATTCTGCTTTTAATGACTTTGTGGACAACTTCCATCTTCTGACCACATTTCACCGGCATTCAAAGCCTCCAAGAGGATTTTAAAAAAATTTGTTACGGCTAACACCTGTTCCTTCTTAAATAATAGAGCACAAGGTATTGCTATAATTATAGCATCTGGATTACATAGCTGACACATCAAAGTTATGTTCAAAAAGAATATTAGTAAAGACAAAAACCCAAGACCAAATAATGAAACTGTAATACAAAATCCAGATAGAAACTAACTCATATAGACAGAGGAAACATCCTGACACCATACAATAGGCCTTTGAAATTCCATATCAAAAATGAATTTATCCCAAAAAAAACATTCTCAATCTTTCTATTTTTCCTAACTTTATTATCCTCTTCATTTTTTTCCCCGATTTTACGATGGAATTTTTATTTTACGATTAGTTTAGCAGTAGGTAAATTTTTGGATCAAACTAACCAACTCAGAATCTTATAATAATAGCCATGTAACGCAACAATTACTGAAAGTATCATAAATTTAAAGTAACGGTCCATTTTTACATCTTATTAGCTCACATGTATATCACATGTAATAAAATATGACTAATTTGGAAAAAAGTTTTTTTTCTCATAGGATACAATTGATATTAAAGTGGAAAATTAGAATATAACTTAGAAAATGGAAAATGGAGAATAAATTTAAAAAAAATTGATAATTTTTTTTGTATTTTGTATCAAGAATTAACTCACAAGGTCTGCGTTCTTGAATCTTCTTCAATCAACAACCCCCAAAAAACCTTCCCAAATCTTTAATATTTCCAGAATCATTTCAGACAGACTAAAATTAGAACAAGCACATGATTCTCGAGCTGAAAACCGAACCCTTACCTAGTAAAATTTTCAAGCACCTGGTAGCATCCGGAAGTCATATTGTTACAGGAAAAATTAAACACTTTCCACATAAATAGAGTGAGATTGAAGAGCAATTGAAATGGTCAGAGATCGGAGTTAAACCTGCTGATAGTGCCGAAGACTCGAAGAAGGAAACTCGGTAACCAAAACAAAGCGTCTCTTCCTTGTTGATACTGTTTGCCTCACCAATCAGCTGCGAAGGTCATAGTTCCTTCGTTGACTATTTTACGAAATTACCCTTCTCTTAAGTCTCTACTTCCTATTCAAGTACTAATTGATGTCCTGCAACGATGACAAGATGGGCCGGTCCAAAATGGCTGGCCAACGAAAGTGCTACAGCCGAAACGTAGTTTTATTATAATCATTTGAAAAATTAGTTTTTTGAATTTTTATAATGAATAAAATTATTTTTAAATTGATAAATGATAAAAAATTGAGATAAAATCTCAACATGCTATTTCAGTATTAGCTTTTTATATTATAAATATAAAATTGTTTGTTTGATTTTTTTATGGACCTAATATCATATCGGTTAATATTTCTTATATTTTAGTTATAAAAATTTTTTTTCAAAAAAAGAAAAAGCTACTCATCCAATTTAGTGAATTCCTATTATGTTGTATCAGTCAGTAAAATAAAATATATTTCGATGCTGAACTAAATATAATTTTTCTAGAAAGAAGATTGATTTAGAATTCTAATATTTAGACAGTGCTAATAAAAGTAGATCTTAATTATTAGGAGAGTGAACAAATCCAATATCTAATACAATCATAATAAAATCTCATATTATAAGAGGGTAAAAATTTTAAAGTTTTAGAATTATAAAATCTTAAATGGTATGAAAGGGTACTCAATTGACCAGGTTGATTGTCGCCCATTGCTTACAACATATTCTAAATTTGACGTTTAAGGCTTTATTCTAAAACAATAAACAGAAGTTAGACATTTTTTTAGCCTTTTAAATAGTTTATAAAAAGACTTTTTCTTCCCCAATTTCTCTAAAATCTATTAACTCCACATCCCATCAGTTGATCGTTTAGTCCAATTTTACGTCTCCCCGAGACAAGTCCTAATCTTCCAACCAAAGCGTGGAAGACATTGTGGTGCAATTAGAGCCAATAGGATCCAACATCATTAGGTTCCAATGAAATTTGAAATTATCATGATAGTGGATTGTCTTATTAATTAATTGGGCAAAACTATAACTCGTTACTTATAAATAGGAAGACATTATTATTCAATCTACCACATATTAAATGATAAAATTAAGTGGATAAGGAAACCATGACTACAACTTGGCACCTTTTTCAAAGCAAGCAATATTTCAAAACGAAGTAAGTCTTAACCTCAAAGTTGGATAGTGCCCTCATTTGTAAGAATCTATATAGCCACCTGTATATAATAGCACGGCCACATGTTTATTGATGATTATATTGTGAGGTAGATTATCCACATCCATGGGATAAAAGATGGTCTCCTATTTATATGTAGTGATATGTTCGTAAAAAATGGGTGAGACTCGATGAATTTTAGAGAAAATTCTAGATCAAAAAATCTATATCATTAATATCATAGACACAAATAGAGGTTCGTAGGCTTAGAATATCTCCTTGAAATATCCTTCAATATTGAAATTAGTATTATATTAATTAAATTAGAATGTGAAAAGTTAAAGAATAAATAAATTTTTTGCACTTATAGAAAAAGTACTTTTTCCTATAATGTATTTAATAGTCCTAAGTGTTGAGAAAGAATAAGATCTTCTACAAGACAAGTTCCGTGTCCTAAAAATAGTCCTTCTACAAGGATGTATAAGTGTTGTTTTTGAATACTTCCGAGTGGGATAATGATTTTTCTCATTTGAAATGTCTTAAGCCAATTATGTCTGATTTTCTATAAAAAATAAGAAGAGAAAAAATAAATAAATATTATGCCTTAGAATACTTTCTAGATGAAATTGTGTTTGTTCCTTAGTTTCGACCTAAGAACTTGTTGGCTTCTTTTTGAACTTGTTGAATTTTAACAACTATGCATTGTATCAATAGAGACACAAAATATATCTAGAAGATGATTAAGTAATCATATCAGAGTAGGATAATATTGTGTGAGGACAATTTTGCTAATTTGTGAAATGTGACCTTCATATCCCGATCAATTGACACTGTGTTTCTCTTACTTTTAGAGTATGATTGCCACTACAAAGATTATGGCTTGCTTTAAAGACTATAACTTGCTTGTCAATTACTTAATTTTTTAATTAAATTTACTTTGTTTAGATAAATATAGCTTGTTAGTTATCAGGTATACAATGTTCACAGATAGCTGCCTTTTAGTAGACTCTTTCTACCCTTCTAACAATCTAAAAATCTTGGATAACTCATACATCGTAGAAGTTTTAAAAATCTTATAAATCTAATTGGATACTGATGGAGTCATATGAGGGGTTGTTTGGCCACCACAGTCTTGGATGCCTTAGTCTAGCACCTTGATATGATATCTCGAACATCACAAGCATTTTTGGATATATTAGACTTCTTGCCTTCTTAATTAAAAATAGGGCTGACATTATAGGCTGATAGTGGAGTTATTATAAGATATCGATAGAGTCCTCATAAGAGGTAAAAGCAGAGAGAGCTCAAGTCTTAATATCATAATGCCCCTTCACAATGAAGGTATTGTAATAGCAGGTAGAAAGTGTTATAACAGTAAGTAGAAAGTGTCACAAATTGCTGAGAAGTATAAAGTTTATACGATATACTGATGGAGGATGTCCATATATATAATTTAGTTATATAGAGATGTATATATATGCAAGAAAATAGTCTAGGTGGTTCTAAGGTGATCTAGAGAATTACAAAAAATAAAAGAAAAATAAGGAGGCATATATTTTACTCTCTAATAATCTTGAGTAAAAAGAATATTGAGTGATTTTAGAGTATTTTTGAAAAGATATTAATAGAAAATATTTTGAAATATGAATCCTAACTATCGATAATAGATGATGGAAGGGAATCTCTTAAGAGTTTATTGAAAAGGTGATACTTTCTGTCTAAAAGGGTAATGCACTCTCATTTGAAGCCAACCTAGTTGAAACTAAATAATGGTATAACTTAAAAGAGTGACTAGTCATGAAAGTTCTAGGAGTGAGCTCGTATGGGTGAGTATTAGAAATGTGTTATAAACTCTTTATGCTCAATCTTCTAAAATAAAAAGTGTATCTTTCAAAAGTTTAGCATCTCTATACACAGTTTGAGAAAAATCATAAAAAACTTAACTTATCAACATCACATAGGATATATTAACCTAATGCCATACGAGTAACATGAAAAAAGTGTCGTCCCATGATATACCCTTTAATTCAGAGCATACATAATAGCCACAGTATTGTGGCCATGTATAAAGTATGTTAGGCCATTATCACAAAAATGTAGGTAAGTTGAAGTACCCTGTGTAATTGGGAAGGAGCTTTAATTTGTGGGATAAAGGTAGGAAATAAATCCAAATGCTTCTCCTAAATGGAAGCTAATAAAAATATATGCAATTATTGACAAGGGATGGCTAAAAATCTATGTTTGTCTTATAATATGTTGGCATGTTGTAAGTAGATCATCCCTTTTTCATGTTAGGAATTTTATGATTGGTAATTTTTATGACTTAATTAGCAATTTACTAGGTATTATATTCTTACATGATAAGAAAGATTTTCTGATATAAAGATCAATATCACTCAATTATCTATATATATATATATATATATTATGGGACTAGTAGAGTTTAAATGTCCTGTCCGAATATCAATGAATATTAAGGGCATGAGAGGTGCTTATGCACCCATAGGATTGGTTAAGTGAATGAAGAAAGCTTGTTCCACGCTCGTGCGGGCCTACTAGTATGGCTCGTGCCTAATGCTCATTTAAGGCATGTTCGTTTGTGGTTGTTAGTATATGCTATACATATAGTTCACTTATTGTATACTTATACGTAGCTAACAATATATTCTGCGCCTAAGTTGTGCTTGTGTGTGAGTAGCAAAATACTTCACATTTGTGAGGAGTTTGTGTGCCCATTACAACAATAGTTGGCAGCTTATACGCATTTGATCGGTATACATGTATTGGTCACTCTTGTTAGATTTTATGATATATTTTTAATCTTAATTTTGATTATATATGTATGTATATCTAACGTATGGGATTAGGGTTGCTAGGCTATGCAAGGACCAAAATTATTTTGAGAGAGGAAGTTCTCTATAATTGAGTGATTTGATTTTCATATTAAAGGCTTGCTTTCTTAAGAAAATTAAGCATTCAATTAAGGGATTGGGTTGTATCCTAGTAGTTGGATGATTTGGTCATTGTTCACTGCTCCTCTTGTTTGAGTGCTAGGAGAGAAAGAATCATGTCGATGGGACACATGAGAGTCTTAAATCCATTACCAGAGAATAGATTTGAAGAGCTATTTCGGAGAAGTTACAAGTCTTGGGGTTAGTCGAAGTATATCTTGCAACTAAACCACTACTATAAGTTGAATATATTATAGTGATTTTGCTTTTTAGCATCACTATGAAAGCTTGGAAGGTTTTTGCCATTTTAGCTTTTTATACATCATCAAAAGTTGGAACATGATTTATTTTCTGCTTCCTTATTTCTGCTTAATGATACATGTATAAATATAATTATGTGCTAATCTAATTAGCAAAATCTTTAACTTGTTATTGATTGCCACTTAATAAATTATAATTCCTCAATAATCACCTATTCACTCTACTTTATGTGATATAGGGTTCAAACATATGAATTTGGTTTATGGTTCAAAAAAAGTGCAGCCAACAACTTCTATATTTGGTCAGTAGAAATTGTCTTAAGTAAATGGATTTCAGTAGCTTCCTTTCTCATTTTTGGATGCCTTTTGAACCGGTGCATTATGCATGCCCAATGTACACGTCTATGTGTGCATATTTACATATCGAGGGCTTAATTTGAACTAACTCATGCATAAAGTTCGGTAATGGTCTCTTAATTGTGGGATAAGGGTAGGAAAGAAATCGAAATGAGACCTTCAAACTGGGATAGAGAGAATTGTCTAGAAAGCATTGTTTGAAAAATCATCAATTTAGGACATCTCGTTCTAATTTTATTGATATATTGTAATTAATTGTTTATCAAAAAAACACAGGACATGTGCATGAAGGAACCGATTTTCTTGTTTGCTCCAAATTCGAATCTTATCATATGCGAATCCACGCCTAAATTCAAATAATCATAATGTTTTTACAAATTGTAAAAATTGAGTGGAATGATGAAGATGTGATTCATATAATTGACTCCACGTAAGATTTAGGACATTGTTGCCATTTTTACCATTATCGTTACCTGCATAAAAATGTTTGTAAAATATGGGGTAATTTTTTTAGTTCGTGAAACTTGTATAAAACAAAAGAAAATTAGACATGCGCTAAAGTAAAAGACCGTTTGCAACTATTGATAAATATAAGCTATTGGCTAAATAGTTTTCTGAATCTGCAAGTATCACCATATATAGAAGACATTCTTCATATATTTATTCAGTTGATATGGCTACTTGAATTTATTATAAGACGGTTCTCATTGTTTTGTTGCCGAATTAAAAGATGTCGTAGGTTAAGCAGTCTAGTTTTAGGAATAGAAACTGTATCGATTTAGATATCCATGGTCAGATGACTATATTGTCAACCTATAGTAGTGGGCCCATATAAAAAATTAAATAGATGAGATATCATATCATATTATATACTTAGAAAGAGTGTAATTGGCTACAACATATAGATGAGAAGGATATTTCTATTAGGTGTGCTTACGAAGGGGAGTTTGTGGGAAATCGTTTCCCAGGATGCTAGTTATTTACTATGGATGTACTTAATATTACTACTCGGATAGAATCTTATGCATGTTATAAAATGTAGAATGCGATGAAGTATATAATTGTGGTTTTTTTTGGCTAAATTTTCCATGCCCCTGCGTATCATGGCACCGTACTCTATTGACTCTAACAAACATGTACTTTAAGAATATTTGGTTTGTAGTGTATTACATTGATAAAGGTAACATAGGTACTAACTCTATTTGATTATGGCTAGATTGTTGTCCCGGACTCCATTAATTGTACCAATTCCTGAGGCTGGTTAATGTTGAGTTTTGGGCCCTAGGCACATTGAACCGTCGTCGGTGGTTCACTTGATGTTTATGCAAGAATTCACTCAGACAAATGCGCTTTTAGTGATGTAGGCAAACTGCACATGAGGGGCACATGATGGATACATGTGTTAGAATTGGATAGAATTTGGGTGTTTTATGTGTGCATGAGGGATATATATGTACGGAAAATAGCGATGATTGTGTGCTTGATGAGCGCATGCAACGCACATGAGAACATTACGGGCTCATAAGAATTGGAATAATTTTGCCTTTAACGTTTGAACAGTAATAACTATTATAGGTACCTGTTTTAATTTTAGGATTATCCGAGAGCATTTTTACACAATGGGGTGCCGCAAGAAAAAGAGAGAAATGAGAGAATAGAAGGGTGGGAAGCTTTGTGAAACTGCTTGAGATCCTATTTGAATTTTATTATTCACAAAGTTCAAATGTATTGTCCTAAGTTCCATTGTATAACATATTATCATTTGATTATTTATTTTTTTGTTATATTCTTATGTTTTGTTATTATATTTATTACGCTTAGTATTAACCATTATTTCACACGTGTTATAATTATAAAAAGACTTATTTAGAGGTGATTTTTTTGTAACTAAATCTCATCATAATGGAGATTGTTCAAATATAATGTCATGTGGTTTTCTCTTAGCTGAAATTGGTTTCCACTTAAATTTGCCTATACAATTTGTGTGTTTAGTTGTATGCGTCATTGTTATTCCTCGTGTTCAGTCAAAAGAAGATAGCAGCGAAGGAAACAGTAGCCGGTGGTGTCAGGGAATCTTAAGGCAACAATTGGGGATCATTTTAGCTGAGTTGAGCCTTAAGCAGTGAAATTGATTGGGATTCCCGGAAAGTGGTTCTTTAGAACTTCAACATTTGTGCCGGGCAGTAAGCAGAGATGAGAGAATAATTTGAAGAGGTATGATAAATAAAATGTTCCTCTTTGACAATTCTAAGCTATTTGCAATCTTTACTTTGATATTGTGAAGGATGAATGAAACCGGCCATACAAGGATTGTGATTTGAGTCCGCTGATGTTTGTCATTCATTCAAAAGATTTTTCAGTTTTCATTGTATTAAATTTGGACGTTGATGTCTTAGTTCTGAGGAAAGTGTCTCAGGGACAAGGAATTGAGCGCGGTCCTTGGCATTTGTGCGGTCTTCTTGATAGTAATCCCATTTCTGTTACAAATAGAGAAGATGGGATTGTTGTAAATTTAGTCCCCAACTCTTTGAGAAGCATCAAATTTCATTTATCATGTAAAGGCATTATAACCTATTAATTTGTACAGAATTAAATTCACAATGCCGACTAAGTGAATTATAAGATTATATTCTTGATCTCACTATGAAGTAATCTTTGTATATTATCTATTGAGAAATTCACGTCTCACGGTGTCACGATTTCGATTTAAACATCTAAAAATAATCACTTTCATAAACCATGTAACCGAGATTGGGACACTACACAGAACTTCATTATATCATTCTATGACATACATAAAAGAAAATCATCATAAGATACAATTAAATTCGTTACAATTTGACCTCCAATAAGACAAACATGCTCAAATACAATATAGAAAAATAGAGCAATATGCTAATAGTTGGCCATGCTATAATAATGATAAATCATCGGCCGTATATCAAACACTAAAATTCTTTTCCTCTCAATAACAATAAAAATATATAACAAAATATTGTAATCTCATGACCCTCTACAATGTGCACCCACTGGTCAAATACTTTTTAAGAAGATCAAACCTACTGATCTAAAAAGATTATAAAGTTAAATGTGTAAAAATTTTAACAAATAAATGAAAGATAATTCAATAAACATTGGCATAATAAATATAGGATAAAGAAATCATAAACAAATGATAAATGAACTAAAAATCAATATAAATATTCATGACAAAGTAAAATCTATTAAGGTAAATTTTAATTTTATCCCTATAAACTAGGACCATATTCACTTTTAAACTCATGGATGACCGGTTTATATATCATCCTATAGGCCAAACCTTGTGCACTATTATTTCTGTGAGTAAGCCATATACAACTATTATTCTCATGGATAAACTATATATGAATTTATTTTAATATGGTATAATATGTTATAAAATAATTTTTTAGTGAACTACTTACAATAGTTTATTTTTTTTATAAAATGTGAAAAATCTCCATGAAACAACGTCTTACTAAAATTAAAAACAAAATAACTTTCACAAACTTAAGTGTAGAAATTTAATATGTTTCTTATAAAAATAAACAGCATGCGAAGGGTTCTTTTTGAAGCATGTATCAAAGAAACATACAAGATGATAATCTTCAATAAACATAAAAAAATTTTAGAATTTCAAGAAGATTTTATCAAATTAGACCTGAGCTTTTAAATTCTTGGAATAACGAAATAAAATGAACACGCATGTAAGCTAAGCATAAGAGGGAACATCATTATTCACATGTATGGAACCTTAGATATGAAAATCTAAGATTATGAACAAAGGAAAGAATAAATTCATAAATTTTATCAAAAAGAGAGAATAATTAGGCTTAAAATTTACTTACCCAAAAAAACAAAAAGATTTGGCTTGAAATTGACTTGTGTTGATTTAAATTCAAATAATCATTTAAGACTTTGCTACAAAGCTCCTTCCCCTACCTCCTCTCTCTCTTCTCGTCTTCTCATTCTCTTTTTTCTCTTTAAAAACTCAAAAAAATAAGTTAAAAAGTAATAAAAATACCTTAAATTGTAGACTTGTGCACATGTCCCACTCATTTGTTTATTAGGCATGATGCCCAGTTTTAGCCTACGCTGATACATATAGCTGCTGGAACAACATACACAAGTTGTGAGATCTAAAATACCAAATTAAAGATTAGTGTGCAAAGGATCATAAATTGAGCAAATTAGTATGAATAATTTCAGGTTAGGTAATGTGATGCACCAGATATTTATAAATTTGAGATTAAATTAATGAATTTAATGCATAAATTTAAATGATATTATTATAAATAAATTAAGGATATTTGGACTTTAGAATTCATTAGAGTTCATTTCGATGTAAAATCAAAAAATCTATTGTGACGTTCGATATGATTGGATAAGGATAATAGCTGGTTTACTAATAAGGTTAGGATATGTTTGGACCGGATTGAATTCTAAAAATTGGAATTCACTGACTCTATATAAGAAGACATTGATTTACACAATTAGAATCTTACAACCAAAATAAAGAAAGAAATAAATAAATAATAACAAAAATCTAGAGAAAGAAGAAGAAGAAGAAGAATAGTGGAAAAGGCACCAAAAAAAACGTTGAACAATTCGAATCTAATATTCAAGTAAGTTGTTCTTTCTTTTTAATTATAAATCATCTTCTTATTATTTTAGAAGTATGGTTTAATTATTCTTCATGTTTTCTTCTAAACAATCATGATATAATTTGTTTTTTTTTATAGTTTTTCTTATTATATCTGTGGTATGAAATTTCTATTTTAAAGTATATGTTTATATATAAATGCTATTTTATATGAATCATAGAAAACTATGGAAAAAATGAAGAATAAAGAATAAATTATGTTATGGTATGTTGATGTTTAATTTTATATCTATATTCAATTTTTATTCAATTTTATTGATCGATAATGTGATTACCCTTAAAGAATATCCAAGAATCATTCGAATTCAAAGTTATTTTCTTATATTTCTATTTTGGTGTTTGATGCATCATTTGAGTACCAATTGTATGTTTGGATAGTTTTATCAAATTTTTGAAAATTTTCACTGCTGGCCGATTCTATTGGTTATAAATGTTGATTCTTATTATATTTGGTTCATAAAACTTTTTAAATGTTGTATGAGTCCTGATCCTTGAGTTTTAGTCATTCCTTATTATGTTTAATGGACTTTCACATATTTAAAATTTGAATGAAAGTTTCTAATGCATTAATATTTGAGCAGCGTGTAACTAACATTTGAATGTCAGTGTTTGAGTTTGTAGTATGCGAGGCAAAGCTCGAATGCCAAATTTATAGATTATTATAGGAGTTTGGGAATTATTTTATTTTCTTGAATTTTGATCGATGATTGTTTGATGCTTGTGTTTAAATATTGGAGTTGCTTCCTTTAATTCATGACTATAACTAAGATTGAAGAAATTATATGAAAATTTATAGTATTAAAAAATATGAAACCTACAGCACTATCATGTAGTCTATAATTTTTCGATGTCAATTTTCAGATTCTAGAAGATATTGAGGTTATTTTATTTGTGGTGGGATACTTATGTTTATGAAACTATTGTATTATGATATTGGATGGATATCAACGAGAGATATTGGATCATATTACATACCATGTGAATTGATTGCTAGTTACTACATTGCCATGAGATTTGGTGTGTGACCCTACTTGCCATGAGAGTTGGCATTTCCATATGAGTTGGCTACTCGGATGGTCTTAAGATGTCGGGGTCATGTGTTATTTACCCATCTATGTGGGGACATAAATATGAAATATGGTAGCATTTGGTTGATGACGAGTAAGATCCATGTGACATTGTTAATATATTCCTTCATGACTTTGATTGCGATTATATAGTTAGATTTGATCTTCTTGCAGTTTACATGAAATGTTTGGATTTTATCCTGCATATTATCGTATGGTAGGTCTAATGAACTTACGATTAATATCTATAATCTTTCCACTTTTGATTGTTTGAGGTTATACCATATTAATATATTGAGGTGAATATGCATATGTTATATTATCGATTATATAATCTATTAGGTATTCAACTTACTTTTAGATGTCTTGTTTAGACTCTACTAGTTTAGTTGTAGGTTCTTAGAGAAATGAATATAGATAAATGAGAAAATCTTGGATATCATACCAGAAGATTCAAGATATATTGATATTACATTATCTACATATTTTGCACTATTTTCGAAGTTTAAATAGTATGTTCTATAAGATAAGTTGGACTGTTATAGTTAGCATTATATTGTTCTAAATGCTTCAAGTTATTATCCATATAATATTTATGATAGTTTATTGTTATACCATTGAGGTTTTTGAAATATGGATTTTATGATATTTTGTACCATGATTCGAATACTTTGGTGATATTTTTAATAAGTTGATGGGGTCATGGCAGGTAAGGTTGTAAGTCTTTGATGGATTGATTTAGCAACTAATGGGCACATAACAGGTGCTCATGTATCATTAGTAGTAAAGGAATGCATGATATGTGTATGAACATAGCTCGTGTATGCCTAATGATTGCATCTGTTAAGCACATGACTGACAAATACGCGCAAACTTTAAGCATGTCACAAATCTAATTGGCCCAAATG
Source organism: Nepenthes alata (assembly GCA_028571085.2). Taxonomy (NCBI): domain Eukaryota; kingdom Viridiplantae; phylum Streptophyta; class Magnoliopsida; order Caryophyllales; family Nepenthaceae; genus Nepenthes; species Nepenthes alata. The sequence goes on along the minus strand of JAOVVI020003545.1, from coordinate 3,689 downwards.
CTTAAATATCAGAAATCAAAAATTGTGAAGCAAGCCTGAACGACGCATGAGTGTGTGCCTCATTTCTGTTGAAAGTCTTATCGGCACACATGCACATTCACTTTATAAAAGACATTTTTACTTAGTTTTAGCTAATTCCAGCCAAATTTATGAGAGAAGAGAGAATGAGAAGAACGAATCAATTTGGGGACTAAAACCTTAGAAAATCTCATTACATAAGTTATGGTGAATAAATTTTAAACTTATTTCTTAACTTTTTACTGAAATTTCACAATTTCTTCCTCATGTTTGCCTAAAATATGAAATATTATATTTTCTAGTTACATGCAAGTATTCATTCATATTCCTCTTGATGTCAGCTTACATATGTGTTCTTTATTCTTTGAATTCATTAAATTGGAAGTTATTTGTTCTTGTTCTTGAAATGATATTAAAAATCCTAAAATTTGTGAAAAAGATTTTTGCATGTCGTTGTTATGGCAAGAACCTTAATGAATCTTTTTGCATGTCCCATATTTTTGCAAAACATCATGTTAGATCTCTACATCTAAGTTTATAAAAAATCATTTTGCTTCTATTTTTTGAAAAGATAATGCTTTGTAGAGATTTTTTAAAACTTTAAATAAAATATATATTATAACTTGTTAAAATATATAATATGAGATTTTATAGGGTCTACCTATGGATAATAATAGTGGACAACGTCCAATCTATAAGGTATTTTATAGATTGTCCATCCATATATTTAAATACTAGAGCATGGCCATAGTTTATGAGGATAGAATGTAAACTAATCTCGATTGATTATATTTTGTTAGGAGAGTTATCTCAGCCATTTGGGGCTCCTTCCTCAAAATTCCAAACTTTAACATCTAAGAGGAGGAACTAGAAGAAAAAGCAGCTAGCCAAAGAGGCGATTCTATAGCCTGATGACCTCGAGACAATTTTATGACCTGATGACCTCGAGGCCCCAGAAGCCATGAGCGATAGGGCTCAGACTCAGCCGAATGGCCAACTAAATCTTAGAGCATGGGATGAAAGCTAAGAATAGTGAAATCCACACTACTCCCAAGATGTAGGGAGGCCTTCAACACGAGAGGAAATTTCATGTAGTACCTAACTAAGAAGAACCAACAGCAAGTTAGTCCAACATATCTAATTGAATCATTTGGAGTTGAGGACCTTACTCAATACTAAGAGGATTGCATCCACCTCCCATGTGGAGGAAAGAATCCAAAAGATCTAATAGCAATTGTTTAGAGGAAGTATGGACAAACACTCAACTGACCTAGGTAAGTAGCCATTCACAAGGGATATCAGGATACAACTCATTCTCAAGTTCAAAATGCCGACCCTGAAGCCCTACAATAGAAGTTTCAATCATATGGACTATCTGGATTACTTTTGTACCTCTACTAGGATTCCAGGGTATAGACGATTCAGCTTTCTGTCTCTAGTTTTCATTGTTTTTCAAGGAGATGCTCAAATTTAGTTTTATCAGCAATAACCAAATTTGATCAAAACGTTCCTGGAGCTGACCGACAACTTTTTGTCACAATTTGCCTCCGGTCGAAAGAAAGAAAAACAGTCGTGGCACCTTGTTCACAGCTGATAAGGGCCAAACAATAGTCTGAATTGATTCTTGGCACAATTCAACGTAGAGGCCCAGAAGATATTGAAGCTAACCGATAAGGTGAAACTGAATTCCTTTATGGTGACCGTGTAGTTAGGTAAATTCATCAAATACATGGTAAAACAAGAACTTAAGACCTTTCTTGATGCGGAGACCATCACCTGTGTATATATTGTCGCTTAAGAGACCAACGAAGTAAATAGATCAGAGTGCACTGACCAACATTTGGGGTTCACGAGCAAGAAGAAGAGGAACGAAGATAACTCCACCACCCGAGATCCAAGTAAGCAATCAAGGATAAAACTGAGTATCAGAGGGGAGTATTGGCCTCTGAATCTGACTCCATTGAACGATACTCGAATAAACATCCTCATGCACATTCGGAATAAGAAGTTTCTAAAGTGGCACAAGTAGCCTAAGAACTTGAAAGGAAGAAATATATCTAAATACTATTTCTACCATCGATCTTTAGGTTACAATACCAAAGATTGTTGGACTCTATAGAAAGAATTTAATAATCTCGTCCAGAAAGGGTACCTCAACAAGCTCTTGAAAAACTCAGGACAAGCCTCTGAGAATGCAACTGACGATGAGTTAGGATAGTAAGAGTAGCTGTGAAATCGGGTTACAGTTAGAGTGGTTAACATGTTGTCAACGAGACCATGCTGAAATAAAGTTCTGAACTACCCAGAAAAGACTTCTAGCAGTAAAAAGTAGAGGATAAGAGTAAGAAATAATATCATTAATTTTAGTAACGATAATATGACTCATGTAATAACTTTGCATTCTGATTTTTTTTGTTATATCTGTCCTCGTTTTGGATGGTATCATTAACTACCAACTGAAACGGGTCTTCGTTGATAATGAAATATCTAGAAATTTGCTGTACCTAAATGTCTATTTTAAGCTCAAACTACAAAAAGACAAAATGAGATCGAGCGAGAGACCATTATACAGATTGAATAATCAATCCGTACAAGTCTAGTGAACCATTCAATTGGAGGTCACACTAGAAATGTACCCCAAGATAGCATCTCGTATGTTCACATTCCTAGTAGTTGACTTACTATTGGTCTATAATACCATATTAGCACAACCCTGCCTAGTTGCATTTGGAGTAGTGACGTTAATCTCACATTTAAAGATGAAGTCCTTGACAGCATGTGGCGACAGAGATGTCCTTGGCGACCAAGTTAATGGCCAAACGTGTTACTTATCTCAAGGCAATTAGGTGATTCCGAATTAGTCGATTGAAGACTTTGACATCTAAGATGAAGTAACACTAAAACAAGGTCAATCCGATGAGACAATAGACCAAATCCCGATAGATCCAAATAAGCCCAAGAAATGTGTGTAGATCAAAAATTCTCTACCAGGTCACCTGCATTAACAATTGATGACTATTCTTCAACAGAAATCATATATCTTTGTGTGGACATCCACGGACATGTCAAAAAATCCGATCGAAGTGATGGTTCATAGGATGAGCCTTGATCCTAGTTATAAGATGGTCAGGCAAAAGCGAATGAACCATTCCATCGAGAAACTAGTTATCATGAGAGAAGAAGCCAGAAAGCTTCTCGACATAGGCTTCATAAGGGAGATCTAGTATCCAAACTAACTATTAAATGTAGTACTCTTAGAAAAAGTAACGAAAAATGATGGATAGATGTCAACTTTATTGACGTGAATAAAGCATATTCGAAAGACAACTAAAAAAGTACTCTTTGTGCTAACATGATACAATCAAGTTTTGATTCCGATAAATATAGCGGAAGCAATAAACAATAAATATCCAATACACGTAAAGGATATTTAGTTCTATATGCCAATGATACTAATAATCATGCAAAGTATAAGTGTAAGCAATAACAATTTTGGTAACGAAAGAAAAACTCGATACCCACGGTAATCGAAAAAAATTATCCGGGCTTCAACGGCCAGGGAAGAAATGCACTATAAAAATTAACTTACAGATCGGGTGGTAACAACGTGCTAACCTAGCCAACTTACCCCCGTCTTGTGATCCCTACCAAGGAACTCCTTGGATTTGCCC
>JAOVVI020003544.1:0-16484 GCA_028571085.2 Nepenthes alata | reverse complement strand
TCGAGTTTTCACTTCGTCACCAAAAATCGCATCTTTTTCATTATTGCTCATTGTTATATATACTACGCATAATTGTTAGTCTCGTATGCATCTAGGACTAAATATCTTTTACATGTATTAGATATTTATTTTTACTACTTCCGCTATACTTTTAACGGGGTCGAAACTTAATTGTTTACGAAAGCACAAAATGTGCTTTTTCACTAACAAATAGGTATTAGATCAAAGCTTATAAAATGATTAGAACATTCAATTTTCAATCAATATAACTTTTTAATTAATATATAATCATACATCTTTAGAAAAGGCATACTGGTTGACATAAGATAATAAATGCACCTATTTCCCTCAAATAAATGGTAAATTCAAATCACTCATAAAAGTTACAAGTATAGAGCTCTAATCATCAAATACCTGAGTATCTCCAATATCTCATAGCCAAGTCATATATTTTTTATTCTATCACTCTAGCTCTCATGATCTTTTATTTTTCTAAAAATCAAATTAAAAAGTTTAAAGAACCAACTTGATTTTACTCAAATGGCTATCTAGATCCAAAGTGTGCTTCCCTATAAAAATTGATCGGTCATCGTTCCAATATGGCATGATTATTGCCTCCTTTGTTCATCAAATATATAAATTTTGAAGGCACTACAATTAAAATAACTCAACACGTCATACCTACATTGATGTCTAGGCCTATTATTTGATAATATATATATGTATGTATATATATATATATATATATGTATATACACACGCGCGTAGAGTAGGCTATAAAATTTAGATCCACTTGCACCGGCATTTCCAGTGGCTTGCCTGATAGTGAGTGAGGTTGATTCCCAAGAGCCCGGTTTGTCGGTAAGACGTGTATGCATTGAGAATTATCAGCAGGAGCCATCACTTTATGAGAACGTCTAAACCTAGCGGTGTCAGCCCCAGCGCTGTTCCTAGGCCCTCGCTCTGGGAACTTCTGTGGCTCACCCTCTTTTTCTTCTCTCTGAGCATTTAGTCTGGTGACATATGAGCCTTATCCCAGCCAAGTCTGTGGCCGGTAGGGATTAACGATATTAGTATAAATGATTAGTCTTTTTTGGACAAAAATTGATTATCATTGGCCATGTCATGGTGGAGTCTTTCTTAAAGGTTGCACGATGATGCCTCGTCGATAGCCAAGGATGATTTTATCACACAAATATGATAGATTGATTTTTTTTACGATCATTAAAGAAGCTTTTATTTTTTAAAAAGAAAAATTAAATATCTGTGATTATCTTATTTAGAATATATACTTATCAATTGATTTCATAACAAGAGATCCAACTTTACAAAATAAAATCTTTTAAGATTTTTTTATTTAAAATTATTAATAAGATTTGTAGAAGAAATTTACCTAAAAAAAAATGGAGGATCCTGCTTCGTTCTCGGAGCTTTATTGAGCCAATCAAATAGTAAGCCCATACTTAATTTATTAAATATATTATACTTCCGGGTAAAGAATAGTTTACCAAATTCCACTGTTTTTTTCTGAATCGATTGTGTTATATTTGAAAAGGCTTGCTCGTTGTCCATTATCAACTTCACCCCCATCGTTTTCTTCCGTTCACACCTTACACCAAGTTCCCCAACCAACCCCACCCCCTCTGAGTGTGACCCGTCGCTACCCATTCCATTAGCAGAGAGCAGAGAGCAGAGAGCAGAGAGCAGCCCTTTACTTTTCCATCGCTCCCTTTCGATCTCTTAAAACTAACGTCCTCTAATTTTATTCTCTTCTTTTCCTTTACTGAAGCCAAGAAATAAGACCCCTCAATTATAACTGCCTTCTTCTCTCTCCTTTCATCTTCTTCCTTCCCCACCCCACCCAAAAGAAAAACCATTGTTTTCTCCGACTCCTTCGCCATTAAAGTTATTAACCCAGCTTACTGCACTCCACTGCTTTCATCCTCTTCCTCTAGCTTTTCCTCTAATGGAAGCTGTTGCTCTCACAGAAACATGCTAACCAAATACCCCTCTTTCATTTACTAGAGCTTCTTTTATATGGACGAAGCTGGAGTTAATTAGAGCTACATAAATCCCAACTCTTCATTTGCTGGAACTATTTATATGCATAGAAACTTACCTACTGTACTTGCAACAACTGTTACTACCACTACTTTTTCCTTTTGTTTCTTGGGTCAATTCTGCTTTCCTTTCCCAGTGCTTCATTTCTTTCACCATTTTCTGATGAATTCTGGTAACAGCAGTAGCATGCAATCATCTAGTGGTGGCGATGAAGAGTACGAATCTAGAGCCGATTCAATCCCAGACGTTGATTTCTTCAATCAAATATCGAGCCAGCCACCGCCGCAGCTCGTCCGTCCCCATCAACTCAACCACCCACTCTCTTTATTTGATCCTCCTCCAAATTATAATCTCCAACCTAATCTTTTCGCCTCGATTGAGGATCGTTCAGGTATACGGAGCTTAATCTGGCCGGTGCCGGCGTCCGATGCTGGAGCCATAAGATCTGATCCAAACTGCGCCACCAGCACTGTTGTCACAAGCTTAGGACAACTTGCCAGCTCATCGTCATCTATCGTCGCGCATCTGCAGTCGTCTGCGCAAGGAAACGAAGCACAAGCAGCACCGCCGCCGCCGCTGGCGGCGGAGTCCAATGTTCAATCTCGTCCGAAAAAGAGGACGAGAGCTTCGAGGAGGGCACCGACCACCGTTCTCACAACAGACACGACAAATTTCCGAGCGATGGTCCAGGAATTTACCGGCATCCCGGCGCCCCCATTCTCGTCCGCCGCCTCCTCACCGTACTCACGCCGGTATGATCTCCTTCGCACCGGCGGCCGTGGATCTTCTTTGAGGACTGGTTCTGCACAAATGATGCACAAGTCCTCTTATTCCCCTTCTTTATTGTCAACTGCCATGGTTGAAAATCATGCTTGCTCTGATATTAATCCTTCCAATTTCAATTCTAGCGCAAACCCTATGGAATTTTCCGAAATTCCTCAGCATTTTGATAGTAATATGGGAAGCTCAATTTTCACTTTTCAATCTCTTCTGTCATCGCCGTTTAATCCGCTCAAGTATCTCTCGACGGCCAATGCACCCACCACATTTGGGCTCCAATCTGATCACGAGGAAAGCTTAGGTGCGGCCAGTTCATCCTTGCAAAGAGTGGAAGTGAGCCAAGAATTTCCGGTGATGAATCAAAACATCGGTGGATTCCCGACCGCTCGATTAACATCGGATGATGGAAATCAGGGATGCGATCAACTGAGATCAGATGAGGGAAATAATGGGACTTGCGCTGCCTCATCATCGTCAAATTTCCATCAGAAAGCAGGCGACGGAGAATGCAACTACTAGGGACGAGGGCATATTAGCATCATGGATTTGTCCTTCAAGTTAATCAAGATTAGCTAGACAGCGTAAGTGGTAGTGACGAGGAACAAGCAAATGAGAAAGAGTTTTGTTGTTGCAAGGCTTAATTATTTGCGCTGGTTGTCAGGTCACATACTCGCCAACCCGACAGCGAATCTTTCATTGAGAAAAAACAGTTTATGTATCCTTTACTTTTGTTAACTTATATCATAATCACCTATATTCAAATCCATAATTTTAGACATTAAAGTTACATCTATCTATCTATCTATCAGTATTCAAATTAACTAATAAGATTGAAGAAAATAGAAACTTTATAAGAGACGAAGCTAAGAAACCCTGCACCGCACTAACACGGCACTAGGCCTGTGCCGCATGGCCTTGGCCATCAAGATCAAATCTAACGGTTAAAGACCATGTAAATTTTTCTCTCCTTCCGTTTAAAAATTAAAAAAAAGAAAAATGATCGGCCGTTAGATTTGATCCGAACGAATGGCCGAAATAATACAACGCATGCCTTACGTCGTACTGACGCGGTGTCGCGTCCCTTGCTTGCACATAGGCCTCGCATATGTGTTTCAATATTTGGTTGGTGTTGTGTGGAAGACAAAGTATTATGAATATATTGCATATTATTTGCCATGAAAGATCTGATAATAATCCATATTATAGTATAGTTCACGGTAATATACTTTAAAGTAATTTATATATCTTTTTAAATAATTTGTAATACTATGAAATTCTACAATATTTTACATAGATTTCAGCTGTTACAAATTTTTGATAATTACTTAGTATTACGCGACCGTGTGCCACTTTTATTTTTATTTCTTTCAGGATTGTGTTATGCATTTTCTTTTTAAAAAATGTGACCTATTAGTTGGTACCCTAATAAAGGATACGAAATTATTTATATAATTAAAATTTTATTAAGAAAGGAATTATTTATTTTGTTGTTTTAATTTTTTATTTAACAATTAAATGGAAATAATAATAATTATTATTATTACTAATTTTTCAAGAGGGGAAACGAATGAATTGATTGATTTAATTAAGTTACGATAAATGCCAATAAGCCATGGTCCCTCACCCTCTCACAAAACACGTCTAGATTCCATCCTAATTAAGCCCCCCATAAGAAAACAAAGACAAAAAATACAATCTACCCAAGTAAAACAAAACGTGATTTTTAAAATTTTTAAAATTAATTGTTCGATAAACCACTCATTATGTTTACAACCAAGCAAAACAAAAGACCAAATCAAAGAAATAAGAAAGGAAATATTAACCTGTGCTTAAGAAAAAAAAAGTAACCTAGTTTGGTTATTATAATAAATAAATTTTTAGATAATAAAATAAGATAATAATAGATTTTAGAATTAATATTTTATTATTTAGTTAGTTGTTTAAAATGGATAAAATTAAATTAGAAATATATTTTCTAATATTTAATATATAATAATAATAATAATGATTAAGAAATCAGTACTGTTGCGTCCCGGGTCCCCAGTTGTTGTACGGATTAAGAAAACTTTCAATCTTCCATTGCGGGTCGATCTGGATCGGGTCCGGTCTCCGTCGCTGATAACCAAGAACCTGTACAACATGAACTACAAACAAGAGGTCAGAAGACAACGGCGGGATATCCCTCGTTGACACTTTAATGCTCAAGCCAGATATCTTCCACAATAAATGTAGAAATGCACGTTTAAAAGTAAACGTGATGAGAATGCAAAAAATGCAGAGATGAGGGCAGTGTGAGAAGGATATATTTGGAGGTTTGAGCTCCATTAATGCGCTCGGCAGAGAGGCCGCTTACCTGTACGCCCGCAGATGGCAGCTTATAGGTGCGTCTACGAAAGGCGACTTATAGCGCCCACGAAGGGCGGCTTAGAGGTACGCCCGGCAGATGAGCGGCTTATAGGTGCGCTCAACAGAGGCGCGGCTTATAGGTGCGCTCATGGAGGGCGGCTTATAGGTGCGCCCATGGAGGGCGGCTTGGAGGTGCGCCCTGGCAGAGGGGCGGCTTATAAGTGCACCCGTGTAGGGTGGCTTGGAGTGCGCCCGACAAAGGAGCGGCTTATAGGTGTACCCGCAGAGGGCGGCTTATAGGTACGCCCGCAGAGGGCGGCTTATAGGCGCGCTCGGAAGAGTGGCGACTCATAGGTGTGCCCACGGAGGGAGACTTGGAGGTGTACCCGGCAGAGGGGCAGCTTATAGGTGCGCCCGGCAGAGGGGCGGCTTATAGGTGTGCCCGCGGAGGGCGGTTTGGAGCGCGCCTAGTAGAGGGGTGACTTATAGTAGAAGGACTAGGTTGTACGGTGAATAAACGTTGTAGTTACCTGGGTAGAGGATTAACTCTTGGACAGCAAGCTCATGACTTCGGGATGGAGGGACCGTGACTCCAAGACGAAGGGCTAAAGGCCTCCTGGCTGGCAGAGGGTTGAGAGCCTCCGGACGGCGGAGGGTTGATGGCCTCCAAACGGGAGGAGGACTGAGGGCTTCCTGGTGGCGGAGGGCTGATGGCCTCTGTGCCTCCTAGAAGGCGGAGAGCTCTGCGCCTCCTGAATGGAGGACTGAGGGCCTTCGGACAGGAGGAGGGATGAGAGCCTCCTAGTGTTGGAGGGCCGAGGGCCTCCAGACTAGATGAGAGCTGAGGGCCTCCTGGCAGGCAGAGGGCTTAGGGCCTCTGGGACTGGCGGAGGGCCGAGGGTCTCCGGATGAAAGGAGGACTGAGAGCCCCTGGCGGCAGAAGGCTGAGAACCTCCGGACTGGAGGAGGGATGAGGGCCTCCTGGCAGGCGGAGGGCCTCCTAACTGACAAAATGCTAATGGCCTCTAGACGGGAGGAGGGCTGAGGGCCTCCTGGCGGCGAAGGTCTGATGGCCTCCAAACGAGAGGACTAAAACCCTCAAGAATTGGAGGTGGCCGAGGGGCCCCGGATGGGCGGAGAGCCGAGGGGCCTCCTGGATGAGAGGAGAGTCGATGGTCTCCTGGCCGCCAGTTTGCTCTTATTGGAGATCGGCTAGCAACGGCTATACCATTCTCCGAGCCATATGAAGCCTTATGGAGCTTTTTCGAGCTTCTCCAACTTGTCTTTCAATGTTTGAGGATGCTCGCTTTTATAGTAGAATTTGCAGATGTATTGTTTCTCAAAAAGAAATGTCAGACTTTTAATTTGAAAGGAATATGTTGGATTGTGGGCTTGCTGTGGGGACTGGCCCATTTGACCCATGGTTACTGGACCCATCACTAGCCCCCCATGCCAATGGACCGAATTTTTGACCTCCGACATGTTCATGATGGGACGAGACTGGCCATGTTGTCCCCTCAAGTCTGACCTGGATTCATTTATAGAAGTGTTTGACTCTAGAGAGTGGATGGAACCAGAACGATGGTTGACGAGCTTGGTTGACCGCATCACTTGATCCGGAGAGCAGGACAGAGCCGAAAATATAGTTGTCCGATTTTGTTGACCAATGAAGTGCTCAAATTCAGAAAGCAATTTAGAGCTAAAAAGCTTCGTTCACCGGCGAAGTGCTCGGATTCGGAGTCAAAAAGTATTGTTGACTGGCGAAGTGCTCGAATCTGGAAAACAGTTCGGAGTCAAAAATCTTTGTTGACTAGATTCGTTGACCGGCAAAGTGCTCGAATCCGAAGAGCAGTTCGGAGTCGAAAAGCAATGTTAACTGAAAAAGTTGACCGGCAAAGTGCTCGAATCCGGAGAGCAGTTCTGAGCTGAAAATCTTTGTTGATCGAAAAGTTAACCGGTGAAGTGCTCAAATTTGAAAAGCAGTTCAAAGCTAGAAATATTTGTTGACCGGATCCATTGACCGGCAAAGTGCTCGAATCCGAAGAGCAGTTCGGAGTCAAAAAATATTGTTGATCGAAAAAGTTAACCGGCGAAGTGCTCGAATCCGGAGAGTAGTTCTGAGCCGAAAATCTTTGTTGATCGAAAAAGTTGACCGGTGAAGTGCTCAAATCCGGAGAGCAGTTCAGAGCCAAAAATCCTTGTTGACCGTATTCGTTGACCGGCAAAGTGCTCGAATCTGAAGAGCAGTTTGAAGTCGCAAAACATTGTTGACCAGAAAAGTTGGCCAGCGAAGTGCTCGAATTCAGAGAGCAGTTCAGAGCCAAAAATCTTTGTTGATCGGAAACGTTGACCGGTGAAGTGCTTGAATCCGGAGAGCAATTCAGAGCGAAAAATCCTTGTTGACCGGATCTGATGCAAGCTTTTAAAGTCTCATGCAAGACCTAGGAGAGTTTAGAGGGAAAATCTCAGACTCGAGATTAGATCTCCTCACTGTAAGGACGCGCTTTGAGAGGTCGGGAGGTGGCTTGCCTTAAGATAGCTGATCGTTTGAGCTGTAGCAATAGGATGCACCTTGCCCTCCTTGGAAGGGCTCTTGCCGTTCGTGAATTATCCAATGGGATTAGGAGTGAGGAGCCCCCAGCAAGCTCAGTGGATGAAGCTGGGGATCCTTTGACTCTCGAATCGAGCAAATGGGTCGATATCGTGACCACGGCCAAGCCTGGGATCCCGATCTCTGTGACTCCCGCTTTGAGGATGCCGCTTTGCTTTCTAGTGGAGTGTCAGGGCTGCTGGTGTTAATTTGCGCTGGATCCTGATCATTCCCGTGAAGGGAAGTTGTAGCCCTGAGGAGACGCGGTTGTCATCTAAGCCTTCTGGCCTTGGACAAACACGCCTGGTTCGTTGCGCTCGCCCCTGCCAAGAGAAGGTTGTGGCGCTGAGAAGATGAGGTTTTCGGCTAAGCTTGGAAGCTATCATTACAGGCTTTTGCTAGCCTAGGCCATCACCCGCATGTACCGTCAATGCTCGGTCCATCTTGAGGACGTCATAGCTTTCATGCATCTGGTCCCAGTCCACCTACCGTCGTTGACTGATGGTGCTCTCTCCTCCGGGAGGAGGTGACCACACGCATGCTGAAAAGCCCCCTAAGGTTTTGAGTTCGACCACACATGGGCCGCTCTGTGATGGGACCGAGTTTTAATTCGACCGCTTATGGGCCGCATGGATGACCAATGTTTAATTCGACAGCTTATGGGCTGCTTGAATGGCCAAGGTTTAATTCAGCCGCTTACAAGCCGCCTGGATGACCAGGGTTTAGTTATGACCGCTCATGGGCCGCCTCGATGACCAGAATTTAGTTACGACCGCTCATAAGCCACCTGGATAACCAGAATTTAGTTACGAACGGGTGAAAAACCGCCTGACTTAGGGACAGTCTAAGTCACATGATTTTATACAGTATTATGTAATAACTCGTATGAGCAGATAATATTTCTATCCTATTAATAGAAATATGATTCAAGCAAGCAGTATGGAATATGAAAGACTTACCTGGATTCAGCGTGGAATCATCGTCGGTGCGTGAGTGGTGCTTTTGTAATCGGCTCATCGTATCAAGTGTACGGCTAGCGTGCACCACTTTGGAGGGTCGTCAGGGCACTTTGGTAGACGCCTCAGCCTATGGCCCCTATGCTCCGTAGGATTCGGTCTTGTGCCATGAATTGGTTGGGTAGCGTGCTATTACTACGCTAGGTAGCCTGTTGGCCAGTGGTTATCGGCTAATATTGCCTCAGGTGACCCGGACCAGTGCAGCGCTGGGCTAGATGATATTTTCTGTGGTGAAATGAGTGGTCGGTCGAGTACGTTGAGCCCCCATTACAAGTTTTTCCATAACTTTTACAGGGTCTGCTACCGTACAACAGGTAACAGTGGGAACGGCCTACTGACCGTAGCAATGCTGCGTGGCGAAGGTCAAACCGGAGAAGATCAAGCGACGAAGAGCTCCGACAGGCCAGTGAAGATCTAGTGACGAAGAGCTACGACAGGTTGGAGAGGATCCAGCGGCGAAGACCACTGGCAAGCCGGAGAAGATTCGAAGGTGAGGAGCTACGGCAGGCTAGAGAAGATCTGGCGGTGACGAACTCCGGCAGGCTAGAGAAGATCTGACGATGAGTTCTAGCAGGCTAGAGAGATCTTGCGGTGAGAGTTTCGACAGGTCAGAGAAGATCTGGTGGCGAAGAGCTCCGGCAGGCCGGAGAAGATTCAGCGGTGAGGAGCTACGGCAGGCCAGAGAAGATCTGGTGACGAGGAACTCCAGCAGGCCAAAGAGATCTGGCAGCGAGAGCTTCAGGAGGCCGGGGAAGATCTGACGGTGAGGAGCTACTGCAGGCCAGAGAAGATAAGGTGGCGAGGAGCTCCAAGAGGCTAGACAGATGTAGCGGTGAGAGCTCCGATAGGCCCGAGAAGATTCGACGATAAGGAGCTCCGGCAGGTAAGAGAAGATCCGGCGGTGAGGTGCTACAGCAGATCATAGAAGGTCTGACGGTGAGGAGCTCCGGCAAACCAGAGAGATCTGGCGGCGAGAGCACCGGTAGGCCAGAAAAGATCCGACGATGAGAGCTCTGACAGGCCAGAGAAGATCTGGCAACGAAGGTGACCACCTGGAGAGCCGAAATGCTCCTCTGTCCAAAAAACTACTACAGACCGGCCGGATGAGAGATGGAGTTTCGGAGAGCTTTTACGTTCTGTAGGGCTCCAAGACGCTCTATTTAGTTGAAGAGAGAATGACAGAATCCAAGCTTAATTTTTTAGGGAAGCTTTGCTGCCCAGTTTTGCCCCTTTGGCCTGGGTCCTTGGAACCAGATCGATCACTTCTCCGAGAGTGGTCCCTGTCGCTCGGATACTCTCAAATACTGAAGTCGTCGGGCTGATGAGATAGGTACTGGGGGCCGCTTGGGTCCTGAGGTCGTCAGGCCGATTGATCCTCTGAGGATGTGACTTTCTCGAATAGCTTGAAGGCCGATCGAAGAAGCCCTCAGTGTTACATCGTCTGACGGATGCAGTCAGTCAGGTAGAGGGTGCTCTATTGAGCGCCGGGCACTCGTACATTTGGCGTTAATCAACTATTAGCGTGGCTACCCGATGAGGGGTCATCGCCATGGGAGGTGATATCTTCAAAAGACGTGCTTGCTGGAGCACGGGTATTGATCGTGTTTGTTTTGCGTAAGAGATTGAGTGTTGAGGGGAGATGCTAGACTTTTTATTGCGCTCCCCACAGACAGCACCAATGTTGCATCCCGGATCCACGGTTATTGTACGGATTAGGGAACCTTCCAATCTTTCATTGCGGGTCGATCTGGATCAGGTTCGGTCTCCATCGCTGATAACCAAGAACCTGCACAACACGAACCACAAACAAGAGGTCAGAGGACAATGGGGGCCTATCCCCCGTTGACATTTCGATGCTCAACTCAGATATCTTCTGCAATAAATGGAGAAATACAGGTTTAAAGATAAACGTAATGAGAATGCAAAGATGCAGCAATGAGGGGAGTGTGAGAGGGATGTATTTGGAGGCCTGAGCTTCATAAATGCGCCCGACAGAGGGCGGCTTGTCTGTACGCCCGCGGAGGGTGTGCCCGTGGAGGGCTGCTTATAAGTGCACCCACTGGGCAGATTTTAAGTGACACCCAATTGAGGGGCGGCTTATAGATGTGCCCACTGAGGGCGGCTTGGTGGTGCGCCCCGGCAAAGCGGTGGCTTGTTGGTGCGCCCCGGCAAAGCGGTGGCTTGTTGGTGCGCCCGATAGAGGGACGGCTTATAAGTGCGCCCGGCAGAGGGGCGGCTTATAGGTACGCTCGTGGAGGGCGGCTTAGAGGTCCGTCTGATAGATGGGCGGTTTATAGGTGCGCCCAAGGAGGGTGGCTTATAGGTGCACCCGACAGAGGGGCGGTTTTTAGGTGCGCTCCCAGATGGCTACTCGGGGGTGCGCCCAGCAGAGGTGCAGCTTATAGGTGCGCCCGAGGAGGGCGGCTTGGAGTGCGCCCAGCAAAGGGGCGACTTAGAGGACAATGACTAAGTTGTACTAGTGAATACATATTTTAGTTACTTTGTAGAGGATTAACTCTTGAACAGTAAGCTCCTGACTCCGGGATGGAGGGATCATGACTCCAAGGCAAATGGCTAAAGGCTTCCTGGCAGGCGGAGGGCTGAGGGCCTCCGGACGGCGGAAGGTTGATGGCCTCTAAACGGGAGGAGGGCTAAGGGCCTCCTGGTGGTGGAGGGTCAATGGCCTCCGTGCCTCCTGGAACGAGGAGAGCTTCGCACCTCCTGAATGGAGGACTGAGGGCCTTTGGACAGGAGGAGGGCTGAGAGCCTCCTAGCGGTGGAGGGCCGAGGTCCTCCAGACTAGAGGAGGGCTGAGGGCCTCTTGGCAGGTGGAGGACTCAGGGCCTCTGGGACTGGCAGAGGGCCGATGGCCTCCGGACGAAAGGAGGGCTGAAAGCCCCTTGATGGCAGACGACCGAGATGAGGGATGAGGGCCTCCTAGTAGGTGGAGGGCTGATGGCCTCTTAACTGATAGAAGGCTGATGGCCTCTGGAGGAGGGGAGGGCTATGGGCCTCCTGGCGGCAGAGATCCGACGGCCTCCAAACGAGATGAAAAAAAGCCTCATGAACTGGAGGTGGCCGAAAGGCCCCGGAGATAAAAGAGTCGAGGGTCTCCTAGCTGCCAGTTTGCTCTCATTGGAGATCGGCTAGCAACGGTTATGCTATTCTCCGAGCCATATGGAGCCTTATGGAGCTTCTTCAAGATTCTTCAATTTGTCTTTCAATACTTGAGGATACTTGCTTTTATAGTAAAATTTGCAGATGTATTGTCTCTTAAAAAGTAATGTGGGACTTTTAATTTGAAAGGAATATGTTGGATTGTGGGCTTGTTGCGGGGACTGGCCCATTAGACCCATGGTTACTAGACCCATCAAGTACATAATGACTCTTTTATACTTACTTAAAGAAATAATATTTTTATATATAATAGAAGATTTGGACAAATCTAATCAAAATCGAATCATTTGATCAATCTGATCCTCTCGACATAAGCTTTTATAGGATTTTATTAAGTTAAATCAATATTATAGATAGATACAATTAAAAAATTAAATTTGATTATTTTTTTTCAATTAATTATGATTACAGGTAAAAGTAACCAATTTAGACTAATTCAACCATAATTTTGAATTATCTTGTAAATATATTTTTTATTTTAAATAAATATCAAGTTTAAAATTTTAATTTAATATATTATATCTTCGTATAATTTATAATTTTTATGTAAACATTTCTCATTTTAACATATATTTATGAAGTAATTTCATCTACGTATTTTTTATTTCAAAATATGCTATATTTTTAGTTATTTTTATGTATTTTTTAAATTTTAGAGAAAAATACTTATGATGCGTCTTTATATCTGAATTATCGAATGAATTACGAACCCACCTTACTCGGAGGTCCAATGGAATGCCGATCCTGTCTCTATTACTATGAATTTAGATTCTGCATACCATAATAAATAAATAATATGTAAGAAAAATACGAGATTCGTTTTTCGGTATGTCCTCCGATACGCAAATAAAAAATCGTTCTATACGAGAGAAAAAGATATGAAAAAGTAAATACATAGATGGAAGTAAATGAGGATTGAGTCTTTAATGAAGGACTATGCACTGTAAGATACGCTTAAAGAAATAAACGGCTTTTGAGATGTTGCACTCGTAACATGTTTGAATAGTCTGTTTGAATGTTCTTTTTTTTAGATCTTCATCCTATTTGAATGTTTCTCCCCTCTCTCCTGCGGGGAAGATGGTGTATTTATAATATCGGGTGACGATTTAGTTGTCCCCTAGGCGTTAGACCTCTACAGTTATTAGGAGTTTTAATTATATAATCATTGTCTATATTTATCTGCTAAACTATTACAGTTTTCATCTGTTAGATTTATGTGGAAACTATTTGTAATAGTCCACTGATTATCCTTTAATACCAATTTACTGTTGAACGATTTTGGGTCACACCTCTTGGGTCTACAGTCACATCTTTGGACTCACAGGGTTTTTTGATGGACAATCATTACTTGAGCTCTTTTTTCTTCTACGTATTGGGTTCTGC
Organism: Nepenthes alata; assembly: GCA_028571085.2. Classification (NCBI taxonomy): domain Eukaryota; kingdom Viridiplantae; phylum Streptophyta; class Magnoliopsida; order Caryophyllales; family Nepenthaceae; genus Nepenthes; species Nepenthes alata. The sequence goes on along the minus strand of JAOVVI020003544.1, from coordinate 3,131 downwards.
GCCAACTCATAAACTTTCGTACACATCACTAACCCCCCATACTAAAAGGTTTAAATTTTTAGCTTTCGACATATTCATGATGGGACGCTGACTACAGATCTACCATGCGTGCTCATTCCCTAATATTATGTGAATTCGATACTCTATTTGACAGGATTTGATCTAATTCTCTATCATTAATACTAAGATGCATTATCTTCTCGGATTAAATGCTCGTTGATCGTCCCTCTTGGCGATAAATGGCCGAGCTCTCTATAGTTTACAACAGGAATAGTCTTTTACCTACGAAGTGGTACGATTGTTCAGAGTCAACATGGAGCCTTCACAACCACAAGTCAGAGTCAATGGAAGCATTCATCTAGTCTTTGAAATAAGATTCGAGGACACGCCTGAAGTCAGCCTTATTTACCCTCTTTTATGTGAGAATCTACCTTGATTTTTCCTTTTTACGACCATCCTAAAATCAAGCCTTCAACATTGTAGTAAGATCTCAGGTTTTGGTGCACGGTTTGTGCTCCCTTTCCAACTGGAGATGGCAGTTCTCCCTGATGCAGTTTTGAGGAGGGCTGCCTCAAACTCAAATTGGGGGGAGGTTTCTTCCTCCCCCCGTCTATGTTGAGCGGTCTACTTTGCTATAGTTCTTTAGAGGATTGCTTCCGACTCTGATTAAAGAGAGATTTTTTTATGGCCTCCCAGTTGAGGATAGGTGCAGTTTTGAAAGGGGCTTCAACCATTCCTCTACGGAGGGAATTTCTACTCTTTTTCCATTTGAAATGTGTAGTTCAGTAAGTAATATTGCTATCATTTTTGGGGTGAGAGCTTTCTTTATACTTTCGTCCATCTCAAGGTCAGTGAGACTACTGCAGTCAGATCATCGCTCCATATATTATTTTCTTCCGAGTTATATTTTTGTTTATACGTTATAAAAGGAATTAATAAATGAAACTTTTTAAATATTATTTGTTTTTATTGCATGACTTCAATATTCTTATATGCTTTAAATAGTTGAAGCACTCGAATGTTATTTTTTATTGTCGCATAACTTCTAATAATCTAACAATCCATACCACTAATAATTCGGTCTTCTGACAATGTGACTTATAATGATTTATTTCAAACGTTCGGCTGACACCCATGAATTAATTGAATTAGTCTCGAGCTCATTAGGGTCACACGTTGTCAGTCTGTCGTCTTGAAAAATAATGTGTCAGGGTTTCATAACCGCGCTGTGCTGGAGATTTGCCAATCTTGGTATCAAAGCCTCCAACTATATGCCTATTGAGACATAGCATCAAGCCATCATTACTGATACAGTAAATCTGAAGCGCTACAACACTCCAATGCTGACATGTGTCTCAACTATTACAAGGACGCGCCTCTTCGGTACCCTCAAACGACGTCATTACTAGGCCAAAACATTTGACTATTTAAACTATAACCCTCTGCCATTTCTGTAGTCCTCAATTCTTAAATCGCTTTACTTTAATTTGCTCTTTTTTCTTTTAGCTTCGATGGCTTCTCGAGCAACTTCCCGGGATATCACTGCGATCCAGTCCATCATCGTTTATAATGATGTGGATACTATATATGAGAAGTACAATATTTCGACTGCAATTCATACATAATACCTAGGGATAACAATAGGGCTTGTGCTCCTTAGCTCGGATTCATTACTATCTACGACATCCATCTAAAGCGAGACCTTCATATTTTATTTGTGAAAGAGCTATATGAGATCTTAGAGGTTTTTGAGATTCCAGTGGCACACCTCCACCCCCAACACTTTTCAATATTTAGCTTCTTTATGTATTTTCTTCCAATACAAGAAGTTTATCCTGGAGGCCCAGGCTATTAAGGTAATCTTTTAATTCAATCAGGACACTGACTGGATTTTTTACCCCACGCAAGAAATATAAAATAAGCATAAAAAATTCAGATTCAATAAAGGGATGAAACGATCGATTCTTTTGTATGATAGTTCCTTCTAACTTGACTCTTTTTAATAATTAGGGCAAAGTCAATAGCGTCAACGCCGGAGATATTTTTGAAAAAGAGGATCAAATGGCTCAGTCGTTGATGAAGCTCATTGAGGAGAATGCCGCTATCCTATGCCTACGGATACTTAGCTTTCTTGGAAGCCATTCGCCGATATTTAATGGGAGATTAGGAAAGATGGGAATAACATCATCGCCATGTCATTTCACCGGCGCAAGAGGAAGTGGGGAGAGCTACTCATCCGAGACTCTCCTAAAAGGGCAGCTAATAGGGTAATTGCTTCCTCTTCTTCCTCATCCGATTATAAGGAAATTATGGATGAGGCCTATGAAGCGATAATCACAAAACAAGCTGGCAAGTTGTCAAAGAGGTCAAGCTCCACTCGTTCTTCTCCGATTCATCCTACTTTTGAGGAGATGACATGACTAGTTGAGAGTGGTGAGCCCCTAATACCTTCTGCATTTCGTAGTTATATTCTTTATTATTGTTGTCCCTGACTGACCATTCTATTTTGATTAATAGTCACATGAATTGATTTGTCTAATGACGGAGGGTATGTACCGAACAAATGCTGAGATCTCTCGCCTGTCTCTGACATATACTGATCCCGGTGTACTCAGGGAGATGGAGATCTGAGTAGATACTATAATTGTTGAGGCTCAACAAAGTCGAGATCGGATTGCCTTATTTGACCAAGAGCTTTTCGAGTCTCAAGTGAGATCCCAAGAGCTCTCAAATGAAAAATCTTTGGCTTTAGATCAAATCACTTTGTTCGATGACAAGCTTTAGGAGGTTGAGCAGCAAATTGCCGTCCTTTGAAGTATGTGCACTCGACTCAAAGGAGAGCTGAGGACTCATCTTCGGCCAAAAGAATTTGGTCCTATGGTGGATGACAAATCCTAAGATGGCTTTCATCATCGCAAATGGATCATGTTCCTAGTTGCTCCTAACTTTCCTCTTAGCTACCTTGATCTAAGAAATGTTGAAGGTCCTCATCATTTTGATTTGGCTGATTTCTCATAGACTGGTGAAGAGTCATTACCACAATCAAGGAGGGGCTCCCAACCTTAGAATAGTCGTTATGTTCGAGTGTAGGCATAGGGAAATATGTTGTATTTTCTGGATGGACACTCCTT
>JAOVVI020003543.1:0-18933 GCA_028571085.2 Nepenthes alata | reverse complement strand
GTAGTATGATGTAATTTGAAATTATCATCTAATTGAGCACGATTATTATATTTTTTTACAATACCAGGATCCTTGTAACGGGCTCCATTGATGTTGTTGCCACAAAACGTAACAGTTATATAGATTTGTTCGATACAATATTTAGATTCTGCTCTTCAAAATGAAACATCATTTTAAGTAATGACACTCGTAAATTATGGTAAGTGGAATGTTATCGGTAGAGGGAACCAAAGAAATCTCATCCTTAGTCATATATAATTTTATAAAAAAAATCACTAATTATTCGAAATAGCGGCAAGTGTTCACATTAAAATGTTCGAGACTAATTATATTAAAATGTTAACCACCAATAATTTGGGTAAAAAAATATAAAAAGAAAGCATAGTTGGTATTTGATTACTACAAATTCTGCCTATCATATGTTTGAATTTCATTTTCTTTCCTTAGATGGTTACTAGATTAATAAAGTAAAAAAAGGACATTAGTGACATCAATATTGTCAAAATCAGATAAAATCAACAATTCAACCAAATGGATCATAACCCATAGAAGAAATACGAGTTGGTTCAACATGGACGCCCGTCGCAACACTCATTAGAGATCGATAATAGGTGTGCTAGGAGGAACTAAATGAGGTAAATGTAGATTCGAATTCTTGGGTCGCATTAGAGAATTCGATATCCTTCAAGCGAATATCAAGGCTATCATATGGGGCCTAGGATTTGCTCCATAGCTAGAGACTATTACTGTCGAACTGGACTCATTGCTTGCCACTCAGAAATTCAACTATCCGACTGGGAATTGCAACCCCACATAGATACCTCATTCGGGATTATAAAATTATCATTTCTAAAATCAGAAATTATAAGATCAACTGTCATAACTCCATTATGAGTAGGTAATAAAATATTAATAAATATATCTAAATAATTTTTTAAAATTATTAAAATTTTAATAATGCAAATATAGAGCCGGAATTAACAAACCTAATTCAAAATAACATAATTCCATAATAATTGTCAACGTTTATAGAACTTAACTGAATTGAACCATGTTTTGCCTACATCTAAATTATGTCAACTTACTCAAGCCTAAATATTCATAATGAAAAGTATCTAATAAATATCCAAACTATCGCGATATGAAACTTGTATAAATATCCAATTGATATGGTAATCTCAAATAATACAGACTATTATAAATCAAAATATATAAAAATATCTCAACATTATTGTCCAAAAACATATCCAAACATAAATAATATACAAATCATATATAAATTATAAACAAGTCTTTAAATCTCTCCCATGCAAATCCTAAAATAATTTATGGCTATCTAATCTAAAACGTTTAGAAAAAAGATAAATTGTGAGTCTAAAACTCATTAAATATATATATAATATATAAGTCATATATATATATCAGATAGAAAAACTGATAACTATAAAAACCTATAAAAATACAATATGTCTGGATATCTAAGTGAATAATCTAAATCATCTGTGCAAAATTTATAATATATATACTGATAACAAATAATACAATTCGTACAAAATCATCAAAAATACAAATCATACGATTTTGAAAGGTTCAAATATCCGAAGTCAAATAAATTTGAATATCATGTCAAACTTGCAAATTTCAAATGCCCAACTATTTCAAAATACATAGTATGATACATATTAAAATCTTAAAAACCCAAATCATGCCAAATCTAGGAACCAAGGGCCAAAAAGCCAACTTTAAAAAGAAGTTACACACACTCTAAGTAATTTTTGGTTAAAATATTACTATATAGACTCATAGATAGTCCATTTATAAATTACCCCCTATAGGCAATATCAAATGTTACTTTTTTTTACCACTTATAGATGGTAGGTGCAATTTTTAAATATACCTAATATATTAAAATGTCTAAATATATAATTTTTTTTATTTTGTATAATAGTTCTCAATAAATAATAAACGGGAGGTTCTATAACAAATATCTAATACCTTTCTAATATGATAGAAATGCATAAATATAAAACTTTTTACCATTAGGATAATCATAAACTCATGTTGAATATCAAAATAGAGTCCGTCTGAATACTTGTATGGATTATCAATATGTAAAGTCAAATGTATAATATTTCATAACTTTTCTTTACAAATATTTTTATATACAAATATGTTACTTCAAAATATTCACTTATTTTGTATAAAAATGAATACATTATTTAAATTTTTAGTAAAACCAAATAAAATTTCAAAATTTTTATTAAAAGTTATATGCATAATATTTAAAATGTGGATATAAAATGTGACATACATGTATAGTGAGACAAGAAACCTAAGGAAAATTAAAGGATTTTAAAAATAAATCAAGGAATTTATTTCAAAAGACTTACCTTCAACAGTTGATCTAACAACTCTAACTCTAAAATATTTTGAAATCTCCTTCCTTCTCTTCTCTCTCTACTTCTTCCTCTTTCCGTCTTCTCTTTCTTTCTCTTCTCAATCTTTTCTAGCATGAAATGATAGAAATAAGTACAAACAGCCTTAAATACCCAAATTGACGAATGAGTGTCAGTCAAACGTGTATTAAGTGTTACCTAGACATTCAGGCGCACATTAGTGCCATATTAAGCAAATTTCGGAGCCCAACATATATCTCATCTACATATGAGTGTTGTAATAGGTGCTACCCATTTTGCCATAAGCACACATGAGTACCTCATAAGTATCCACTAAGTACACCCTTATTATCTCAACCACGTATGATTATAGAGATAGATGCCGGTCAGGCACTAGCCTGATTCCTCAATCGTATTTTTTTAAAATTTTTATTATAATTTTTTAAAATTAACTCAATGAATGTAATAATCACATCATAAATAATTAATAAAATATCGACTATTATGTTAACCATATGCACAAGGAAGGTAATACGGCACCTGACTCCCTTGTAAGTCTGCGTATAAATTTAAAAGTCTATATACATGAGTGAAGTGAGGCTCTGGATACTATCAAAGAGATTATTTATCACAAATTTGGATTAAAAGTAAGTAATAATTAATGATAATAATTTAAATCTACAAAATAAATTTCCAACCAAAAAGGAAACACTTGAATTCAGTACTCAATATCAGATTGAATCAGATAAAAATATCAAAATATCATGAAACCATATGTCAATTATTACAGAATCACTCTAAACTATCTATTTGAATTCAACAATACTTACCATCACTTGTTATATAAATCATAAGAAAAATGATAATCCAATTAACAAAAAATCTCATCCTTAATCTTGCATAAGTCACAAAATACTACAATCTCAATACTTAAGAAATCAGCATGCTTCCATCAAAACCACGTACTAATACCAACATATAGATAATTCTTTTGTACAAAGGTTTAAAAAAATACAAATATTAACCTAAATACAAGTCTATGTATCATAAAGTATAAATAAAATCTCAACTATCGTCATCATCCAAGTTCCCTATATGTTATTTATAACTCTCTAATTTAGAATGGTTAAAAATAATAAAATTATGAGTTGAATGTTTAATAAATATTTGTATAAATATATAATGATACATACATATATATATATATATATATATATATATATATACACACACACATACACGTAAATCAAAGCAAGAGAACGAGAGCAATAAAATGTGTACAAAATCTAATAGGAATTAGGGGTCCAATCATGCCAAATGTCCAAATACGATTTTGTACATAAAATTTATAATTCTGAATATAAATATCAAATAATTTAAATATATAAAATCATCAAAAATTTAATTTGATAAATTCGAATTGTGATCAAAACCTATAAATCTCAAATCAAACATCTTGAATTAGGTTTTGGTAATAATTATCAAAAATCTAAAATATACTAAAATATGAGAACCAAAAAACTAAAAGACTAACTTTTAAAAAAGATTACACATACTTTCGATAATTTTAGATAGAATTATAACTATTTAGATATATAGGTGGGCTGTTTACATATCCTTACTTATAGACGGGATTAAATGCCACTTTGTTTACCACTCGTTGATGATTGATGAAATCTTAAATCTATTTGAATATATTAGAATATTCAAATATATTAATTCTATTTAATTTCTTATTATACTTCTTAACAACATACTAAATCGGAGGATTCTATAAAAAATATCTAAAATTTTTCTCTTTGATAAAAAAGTATAAAATTTTTGGTGGAGAAATACAAATATAAAAATTTTTAATTTGTGAAAAAGTATAAATATCAAAATAATAATAAAATAAAGTTTGACCTAAAATATATATATATATAATACCGCATGCAATGACTAATGTAAGCTTTCATGACTTTGTCCGTTATAAATATTTCATATAACAATATAATATTTTAAAATATTTACTCATTTTATATAAAATAGGCAAACTTCTCAAATATTGGACAAAATCAAAACAATACCTGAAAACATTAGGTAAAACTATATGTATGTACAAATATTCAAAATGGGGGAATAAAAAGGTAATAAAATGACTAAAAATAAATAAAATTAAAGAAAACTAAAATTAACCAAAGATCAAATTTGAAAATATTTGCCTTAACCCTTAAATTTGATAGATCTGACAAAATGAGGTTTTAAAATCACCATTCTTCTCTTCCTCTCTCTGCTTTCTATTCTCTCTCTCTCTCTTTTATCTTCCTTTCTTGCAAAAATGTCCAAAAATAGTGTTAGGCATGCTTATATAAGTGAAGCGGTGTATTAGTGCTGGATAGGTGCACATAAAGCACCGCTATATTCCTCAATCGTGCACGACCGTTGTACCATATGCAACTTAGGCATGAACAATTTGCCAATTTTGTCAATGAGCATCGTAGAAGCACATTTCAGGCATTATATAATCTTTCCAAAATATACTCAAGTACTCCAGAGGTGCTACCCAGTGAGCACAATCTACCTAAAATGTATATAAATGTGCATCAGGTGTGCATCAAATGTGAAACCCATTTCCATTCTTAAATTTTTCTTCAAGTTTTTTTATTTTATAAATATTTCTAATAGATTCAAAATATACCGATAACATTAAAATAAATTGAATGAGAACTAGGGGATACATTATTCACAAAGAAGCCATTGTTTGTTGTTGCAGCAATATATCCACCACTGATCTTCTAATTTTTTCTTTCTTTCCTTAAAAATTACCTAAAATTTAGATTTAATTCAAAGAATTTTTGATTAAATTTTTGAACCATTCAACCTGAATCTTGTACACCACATTTACAAACAAAAGTTTTAAAAAAGATGGGACTCATTTATCAAAATATTTTTCAACGTTCAAATTAGTATAATTCATAAAAACTAGAATATATGAGTAAGAGAATGGGAGAGTGAAAATGGAGGGCTTCACTCCGTATAGTATTAGAGGATCAAGTAGACAGTATTTGGCTTCATCCGAAACGAGTATGGATGCAATAAGAGGATATGAGTTGGGGGTAATTATATGAGTAATATCTTTATCACTAAAACTAATTATTCATTTCACTTTCCCAATCTTCTACCTCTTATTGGAGGATGCTTCGTCCGGATGCTCTTAAATTGTTGTATTGATGGGTCTTATGGATACCATATTAATAACCTCAGCCACTATTTGATTGCGTATTTGCTGTGGTGGCTTTTCCTCATCCTTGCCTTTTGTTTAGGGTGACTCTTGATTTTACAAATATTTTTTAGGATGCCCTTTTTAGATTTGGGTATCAATTTTTTTTGGTAATATCTAACAATATTTGGGATTATATCCTATAAATTGATGGTAGAGATAGTATTTGGATTGATCTTCTTCTTCATAGTCTTGATTGGTTTGAGTCACTTCAACAATAAATCAAGCCAAAAAATGCATTAAACTCTCATTAGGAGCTTGCTTATTTTGGACCAGGAGTTAGGGTTATTTTTCTCTCTCGAGCTGAAGGCGAGATGGGGAAAGTATTAGTTGGCCAATTTTTAAAAGTCTCAATAATATTTTATCCTAGTCTATAGAACTAAATTTTTACGCCTCCCTTTAAAGTTAAATAAAAGCATAGGCATAGCGCTTCATCTCCTAGATTTTGAAAGAGTAATGTGTAGAAGTGGTTCAGGTAATCTATTGGATCGGCACTTCCAACATACAACTCCGCCATTAACATTTTGAACTTATGAGAGAGCTTGAACCTCTGTACCTTGGAGGTAAAAAAGTTACAACCTAGTTGAGATATCCAGTCGGCAGAGCCTTCTTAAAAGACATATTGTTCCACCCTTTTAATGCATTCATCCACTTCAATTGTAGGCGCAGTCCTCTTAACATTGAAGAAAGTTCTCAACTTTGAATGTGGCGACTTGAACATGATTAACTATAGCGGACTCAAGTCGTCACATTAACTTTTAAAATTACATGAATCATTATAATAAATAACTTATAATTGAAATATTAGTAATAATTATAAATACTCAAAATAATAATAATAATAATAATAATATAAAAACTATCATATATCACCATCAATAGTAAAGACACTACCCCAAGATCAATCTATCAAAAACTAAAAATATCTAGAGAAGTAAATAATCACCAACTCTAATATAAGACTTCTAAACTTTGAGATTCTCGTCATATAAGCAACCGAGCTAAATTTAATCACTTATAGCTCAATCCATCCGACATTAAGAGTGACCTAAACGTTTAATAAGTGATATAATTAATAATATAATATAAATAATAATCATTTTGAATACAGAATAGTAAGGCTTGCAAAAGTAATATAAAGGATAGACAACTCAATAATATTCTATCTAAGATTTTACCACTTGTAATCACGACTTAAAAATATATACGAAGAGTACCAAATTGATGGGTTCCATTGAACTCGAACATCAGATTCTATCAGATTCAAATCTTAACAAACATAGATTTCATCAAGCATATTTTAACAAAGGTTTCAAAAATATGAGATATTAAATCTTATTATATCATTACAAACTAAAGGTTGAGTATTCATGCCACCAACAGTTGAGTAACTATCATAAGGTAACCAACACTGATGAGTTTGACATGTGAGAAATCTCCTGAGACCTTGCCACTACGAGTGTGCAATACTCTCAACCAAATCCTATAAAGGAATTTTTAACTCTCGATATAGGTACTAGTTTAAGAGAATTCTTAACTCTCTTTGAATTGACCTCAGAAAATTTTTAACTCTCTGAACATGTTAAATTTAGTATTTTTTATTGTGATATCTCTCAATATCATACTATATGATAGTCACATGACCACAGTATCCCACCACAATATAGATTTCAATCCATCAAATATTAAAAAAATATCAGAGTATTGTTGACAATACTATGGTTCTACAGGTTTTATATTCTTTAATACTATAATATTTTTACAAAATTTTTTCTATCTAATCATAAAGTAAATAATAAACTAGAATAGTAAGTAACATGAATATCCATCAAATCAAAGAAAATGCTAGCCATAGATATTCGTATATGAGTACATCCTCACTCCCCTACATGTCTAACTTCTACTCTATAAAAAGTAACTTAAGATTATCTAATCTTAATCATCCTTAAACACGTCTAAGATGCATTTACATTAAATAAAATATCTAACTCTTTTACACTTGCATGCTACTCAACCACTAAAGGAAAAAGATCCCTACATGTCCGATCTCATATATTCTAAGTTTAGATTATCAAAATTTCTAGAATTTGTTACCCGATCATTTTATATTATAACAATACAAATTAAACTTCTTAATTATGGTCCTTAAGACCCATAGCCAACCTTCTAAAATTCTACTACAATGAGAAATTATTCTTCTACACTTAGTCTATTCATTGGTAGGTAGATCATAACTCTACCAAATACTATTATACAAATTATGTATAAATGTGTAGAAAAGTTATAATTAGCTCTTACTTTACTCGATCACTTCACTATTCAGCCATCGTTCCAACCAATATGACATTTAAGTTATATAATTGGTCATTTCTTCATATTTTAGAAGCATACAACCATTTAGTTAAATATAATATAGCCATTTTGTCAAATAGAGTCCAACCTTATCTATTTACATTTATACCTAGATTATCATTTTGTCCCTACTTATCACTATGGTTCCAACCATAAGGACATTTTGGTCAATTATCTAAATCTACTAACATAAACTACTCAATTGCATAGGGAATATATGGGCTTTCAACATATTATGATGTAATTATGCAAAATAACATTTTAACACTCCCATCTGGTATGCTAAGCCCACCACCAAAAGTGGTTTTCACCAAATTTTAAGATCCAATCTCATATGATATTTTAATAATTAAAATATATGGACATCCATTACATATTAAATTATAAGCATGAACAATTGACCTTAAACCCTTAAAATAATTACTCATGCCATGCTAAAGAAATCCTAGTCCCCTTTTCTAGATCCTTATATATAAGTTAGTCTACTCATCAAAAGACTAATGAATTTATAACATATGAAGATATTGGCATTTAAAATTTATATGTAACACTTAAGATGATTGTACAAGGCCACGGCCAAATGAAGATTGTCCTACTCTTTACCTTTCTTGAATATTTCTTTATGGATCTCATTTTTTGGGACCTTATACATATGGATCTTTCAATTTATTTCAAAATCCATACGGGCATCATGAGACCAAATTATCACAAGAATAAAAACTTTCAAAAATCATATTAGAAGGTATAAAATTGAGATTTAGACATGAGATGAGAGTTGAGTCATAATGATATAATTTTTTGTTTAATTATATGAATTTTCTCAAGGAATTTGACTTGGAGGTTTTTAAAATGGATACAAGGTATTCCATTTTATATATAGAGCTAACTTTAACCGATGAAAAAATATACAATTAAAAAAAATATAAAAATTGTCAAAGAATGGTGAAAATTTCATATGTCTTGGTTGCAATTTTCTAAACTATGAAAGTAAGCACAAATGGCCTCTAAGCTCTCAACAAGCACAACATCCTCTTCACCCCACAAGTATGGATCTCCTCCTGCTCCTTTATTGATGGTTCTGTCCAAGGGATTGAAAGGGGACAAGAGGGTCTTTAGGTTTTAGGCCTTGAGGATTTTCTTCTTCTCCTTTTGTTTTCTTCTCCACATAAATCTCTTCATTTTCTCCCTTTTAGCATAAAATCATCCTCTTCTATCTCTCTAAGATGGAGGGAGAAATGAAGACAAAAGAGGCTCTAAGGCTTATTAGAAACTAGTTAGGGTTTTAGTAAATTTTTTCCTCTATTTCTCACTTCAAAATTTCTGCAAAATGGCTCTCCCAAAAATCTCACTAGTTTGCCATTTTTTTTCCTCTCATAAGACTCCCAATGTTATCATAAGGTATCTAGAAGAGCTGTTCTTTCTTTCCTTTTAACTTGCTGGCTATTTTGGCGATAGGAATTATTTCTAACATGATGAATAAACAAACAAAGGGAGAGGGAAGAGGTGACGATTGGTTGAGGAGGGGGAAGAAGCATAGCCCCATCTAGGGTTCAATAGGGGTAAAATAGGGTTTAGGGAAACAAGGTTTTCCTAAGTTTTTTTATTTTGGGATTTTCATATTCTCATATTTCATACATTATTTTAATTAATTGTTAACTTATAATCATGTCAAAAATGTATATAACAAATCCACATCAAATTTCAATCAATAAAATAATAAACTGAAAATAACATTACTTCTAATGAGAAAATTATCAAATTATTCTTTGGGTGACTTCTATTATCTAACCGGTTTAGGATCATTATGAAATTAGTTTTGGCTTCCAAACAAATTTTCGGCTTCATAATATGTTATCTTCATCATTATTTCTATAATTTAAAATCTCACTTGGTTAAGAGTCCAATTGTCCCAAATCCAAAATATCGGGTTGTTATACTAAATGATTGGTAGATATGCCCGATATTTGTAAATCAAAAAAATTTGAGGTATACTATTGTATAACCCTTCATTTTGGTTGGAACGACACCTAGAATCTTAAATGTATTGGATTTTCTGCCACTCTAGGTTTTCCTCCCTATCCTTAAAGTTGAGATGGCCTTCAAATCACGAGGAAATAAGTCAATGTTACGCCTTGGGGACCATGGATACTTTGCCCGAGAGTGACTTCCCTAGAGGCAAATTTCTTATCTTTTGACATTCTCTTTGAGGTCGATGTTTGTGGGTGAAAGACCTCAACCCCACGGGAAGGATATTCAATTTTGTCCCAAAGAGATTTCAGCATCCTCAATATATCTTGAAGTTGAGCAGCCATGGTTCCAATGCCCAACCCAATTGGAGAGTGAGTCTTCATTGGCTGTCTTCTTCTAGGAGGGTACCATGAGAGGGAATGCCCTTTAACAATTGGCTCAATTATCCATGGGCTCCTAAATTTACCATGATGATCAATTTGTTGAAGATTGTCAGTTTATATATATTTGCGGGTGTAATTTTGTTAAGTATGACAAATTGCTTGATTCATTTTTCACATAAGGTACCAATGATACTTATTTGTAATCTGGATTTGATTTGAAAAAAATTGAATCAATTTCTCGATTCGTTCAATTCAGATTATCAACACCACAACTATAAAAAAATTTAAATGAGACAAGACTCATTCCCATAAATATCTTTTGACACTCAAATCTATGTGGTTCCTAAAAAACTGGAATATAGAAGAGACTATGGGAATGAGAGAATAAAAATAGATGGCTTGATTCTACATACTATTAGAAGAATAAGTAACTTAGAGAGTTGTACTCCATTTTTCTTATTGTCTGAATTTGACCCCCTTTTCAGGGGTAAAGACATATATTTATAGTCATAACGTCAGTTATTGATGATTTTTTTTTAAAAAAATAACTAATCATGATTTGAGTGGTTAGACTGGTTGAAAATTGATTAATTCCATAGTCATTCTTTACATTTCGATCATGAGATTAATTAGAAGTGGTTGATACCTAATAATTAATAATGGACAATTGATGTTTGCCAGACCAGAATCCTTTGCCTAGGTTGCTCACAGAGTCAACGAACCACTTGGTTGGACACCCAGATATACCGATATTCAAGTATCTAACTTAGACCGAATTATATTCCACTTAATAATTGTCCCACCGCTTAGATCTTAAGTTATCTTTGTTGGAACTTGTTACATTCGGACAACATACTTCTAGGCTTGGGCCTAATGGGTAGAATGTCACTCATTTCTTGCTATTTTAGGCCTATCAACCATACACTCACTAGGCTGATGGATTAAGTCAGCTCGATCGATACTGTATCCAACATATTACATTTTTTTTTCTTTTGTCTGTAGCCATACCCCAAACAAAAAAAAGGAGTTGGTTCACTTTAAAATCTATTTTCTTTTGGGTAATTAAACCTCAAAAATCAAATTGGTTGAAAAAACAATAATTGGAAGCCTAATATGTGCGGCCATAAACGGACCAAATTGGGAACCAAGCCCATTGAATGGAGAAAGGATTAGGAATAGGCGGCCCACAGTGCAGCCTCATGAGCCTGAGAATCAGGCGGGGGTGAATTTGCTCGGTTGGGTTGACTTGAGACTGCCCGGTGAGAAATAAGCAATTAGGACTAATCCACGGGAACCCCTCCGACTCGCCAGGCGGTGGGCGGCACAGCTTAATATGAGTATGCAAACAATACTTCCCATAACTGTCTAGGACAGTACAACAAATATTCTCAAAATATCGCCTAAAATCACAAATCTCTCCCAAAATGAAAATCACAGCTCGGCAAATATTAGTAGAATATTGCCTCTAATTATGCATCGCTCCCAGGATTGAAATTACGACTCAATGAATCTTCTCAGATGGAAATTTTCATCTAATAACCTTCGTGATCGTCCTAATAAAGAAAGGAATATCTCCAGGCAGTCACTGTTATCATACTCGCCCCACACATAATCGCTGAGATAACTCAGTGGATTCATCAAGGTGACCAACAGTAAAACTTGGCACCCAAGAAAGACTGAATTGGCTTTAATGTTATAAATACTATTCACCTCAGTGGAAAAGGGTAGAGCGATCCTCAACATCAAATACCCTGAAAGATTTAAGTACTCTCTTCCATTGTTAAGCCTCTCATCCCTTGAGTGCATCCTCACACAAAGCCACTCCCCACTAAGCGCAACCATCAGCGTTAAGCCCTCTACTTCCACCCTTAATCCCAGCTCCTTTGTGCATTCACACATTAGTCACGTCCTTTATCTTTCTCACCTTCACTAAAAGATTTTGACTTGACCGTTGAAAAATATACTGGGGAGTAAGTCCTACCGTCCTCTAATCTCTTATTAATTTATTATGGTATGTAGGATCCAGATTATCAAAGATGAAGATCAGACCCACATTAATTTCGATCCACCGGAAGAGATTATGTGGGTCTATAATTCGTATAGTAATCCGAATATGAGGAAGCATTATTAGCGTCGTCTTTGGGAACGATTGAAAAGTCTAACCACCGCACTCACGAAGATGAACATGGTCAACACTAGGGTACAAGTCATTGTGTCGACCTAGGATGTCACCTCCCATGGTGATAATCCCTCTATGGGCAGCCATGCGAGTGAGCGATTGGCCCTAGATATGCACACAAAGCGATAGGGTTA
This sequence comes from Nepenthes alata, assembly GCA_028571085.2. NCBI lineage: Eukaryota > Viridiplantae > Streptophyta > Magnoliopsida > Caryophyllales > Nepenthaceae > Nepenthes > Nepenthes alata. Next base: position 6,262 of record JAOVVI020003543.1, on the reverse strand, counting down.
TTATTGGCTAATGATAAAGGGATAAGCTATGGAATTTGTGACGAAGTACGAAAATTGCTAAGTCCATGACAACACCTTCACCAGCCGCTCCAGAACTGTGAGCCTTGTGGGTGCTTTGGCTGTTTACGCAATGGGGGCTCGACATACTCAACCCATTCCCTATCGTGTCTGGACAGAGAAAATTCATTATAGTCGGCATCGACTACTTCATGAAGTGGGTCGAAGCCTCCCCACTGGCTCAGATCATTGAAAAAATGTGATAGTGTTTGTTCAACAGTGTCTCATTTGCAAATTTAAGATTTTTGAGGTCATAGTAACCGATGATAGAACTCAATTTACTCGCAAACGCTTCACCAAGTACTATTCAAGTATAGACATCAAGCCGATTTATACTTCCGTCGCCTATCCTCAAGCGAATAGGCAAGTAGAAGTCACGAACCAGACCCTGCAGTACAGACTAAAGACCAAGCTAAAAGACGTTGGGGGCTTCTAGGTAGATAAACTACCTTCCGTATTGTGGTCATATCGGACGATGTCGAAGGAGATGACCCATGAAATGTCCTTTAGTCTGTGCTATAGAACTAAAGCGATCATCCTGGAAGAGATCGTACTGCCCAGCCTAAGGGCTAAAAGTTTTGATCCACTCAGCAACTCTCAATATCTTAGAGATCATCTCGACATGGTTAAAGAAGCCCGAGATGCCACCATGATGTGTACGATAGCATACTAGTAGCAGATCCCTCGATATTACAACAAAAAAGTGAAAATGTGCCAATTTGAGGAGGGAGAACTAATTCTGTGAACCATAGAGGCCACGGGTAAAAATGTCTATAGGAACAAACTCTCCTCAAACTGGAAAGGGCCATTCCTCATCTAAAAAATTCTCCGACACGGTGCGTAGAAGTTATGTACCCAAAATAACAAATTAGTCCCGAGGACATTGAACGCTATCCATCTTAAGAAATATTACCAATAACCCCACACCAAACTCAGGAAGGTTTGGCATACATTGTTAAGCATGCTTGTAAAGTGTACCACGTCTAAATTAATAAAATGATTATTTGTCTATTCTTTATTGTTCATATAAGTGCATGAATGACATTGCATAAAAGCAAATTCTCTAAACTGACCCTAGGTCGGGTGAAAGCACCTTGCTCATTAACCAACCTACGAAAAAGTAGAATCAAAACCTTGGCTCCAACAGTTGAGCAGCCTAGGAACAGTTGAATGCGATAGCCCCGGGAGGGGGCTTGTGAACGAAAGTCAAACCTCCCAGGAGGCTTCCTCAACATGTGCCTGACGACTCCTTTTGATAAGAACGAGCACCATCAGTCGACAATGGTCGATGAATCAAGATCAAACGTGCAAGAGCTGCTACGTCCCCCCAGTGGGACCGAGCTTTAAAGGAACCATGCGCACGATGACCTTGATTTTGCCAGAGTCCAGCGGCTGTGGCCATAAAACTGAGTCGGCTCTAGTGAAGCTCTCCAGTAGGCGTGCGATGATGTCCTCTCCAAGGAAAGAGCGCCCAAGTGCCACGACTTCTCCCCACGAGAACAAGTACAACCAAACCCTAGCGTCCACACCAAGCCCTATTGTGATGGCAATGATGCTTAACTGGCAAATAACGGAGTATGAAACAAAAGAATTCTACATAAATACAAAAACACGAGTGACAATGATAAAAAAGGTCCTGGTGATTTATTATAAAGTTAAATGTACATTGGAAGGGATGCATTCACTGGCAAGGAATAAAATGCCGCCTAAGCCAATAGCTCAAGGGGAAGATTATCTTAAGGCTAGGGGCTCCCCATTGTGTGTAGTGGGGGCTCCCCTCCCCTCTCAAAAAAGTCCATCAGGTTAGACTAACGCCGAACAACGCTGTTCCTCGGATCGAAGAAGCCGATAGGGAAGTCTGAGGTAGCTAAGGAAGCAATCCATCGGTAGAGGCGAATGCCTTCCCAGAATCTAACGTCGAGAGAGTGGCCCACTTCCTTCGAACTGAACCGGGTTCTCAGCTCCGCCTCCAGTTGAGTGTTCTCACTTTGGATGTTAGCAAGATGCTGCTAGGCCACCAAGTGCACATCCTTGAGCTCTTGGGAACTTGTCCTGAGCTCAGATATATTGAGGTCGAGGCTAGAAGCCAACTCCCGGCACTGCTAGGCCTCGATAGTGGTGACATTCACTCAACCCTGAATCTCCTCAAGCACACGTGGGTAAATGCATACTTGGGTCAACTGAAGGATCTTTGCATCATGTTGACACATCCTGACATTCTGCTAACACAAGCAAACTTCCAAGATACACAGCATCACTAAGGACTGCAAGCGAGAAAGGCAGGTGATTAGGTAAGGCCGACAACAATAAGAATAAAGGGTTACTTGAGACGTATCCCAATGTAAGGTATCTCCTCCGTAGCCAAAGGATCCAAGGGAGCCTTGGGTTTAGAAGCAGGCTAGGGCCTCGGCTTCCATGGGGGTGCTTCACAACTGATGGAAGGTGCCCCAAAACTTGAATGCGATGGGGATGCCACCGGGCCCTCAGGATATCGGATGTCACAGCCTCTAGGCGAGGTGCCTTCCTAGCCATCGTTGCCTCCACATCATTCCCCACCTAAATTTCAACCGGTCAAACATCGCTGGGACCCTTCTCAACTAAAGAAATAGAGTGCTCGAGCAGGCTCTTCTGATGATGAGATGACAACGATAGGGACCCCATACCAGGCCAAAGTCGGTGCAGAGATCAACTCGCCTGACTCCCTGGCCCTAGGTTCATTCAAGGCTCCAGCAGGAAGAACAGGAGGCTCACTGCCCTCAATGGACCCGAAAGGCTCCCCCAAAGCGTGGGTGGCTGAAGAGAACTAGACAGGAGCCGACCCCCTAGAGGATTCGCCAAATCCCAACATCCGCTCCGGCACAATTGAGCCGAATTTAGTGGAGGAGGAGGAGGAGCCCAACGAAGCTCTCTGTCGCTGGGTCACCCTCTCAGGGGAATCCGGAATACACAATGATCCAGGTTTCCTCTTGGACCGAACGTGCAGTAGGGCAGTCACATCTACCCCCTCCAAGCGAGATGCGCGAGGGCCCACAAAGACAACCAAGAGTCGTCGCAAAATGAGTTGGCATGCACCGTGACAAGATCTGTCAATGACCTCGTCAAGTTCTCCTCCCAATCCAAGACTTTACCGGCATAGGAGGCCGACACCCTATCCCACTTGTTAGAAGGGACCTAGTAGGAGGGGTCCGCCAAATAGAAGAACCAATCTTTCCAACTCTTCATAGAGTTAGGATTCTCCCCACTTATTTTGAACTCTTTACAAGGGACAAGCGAAATCAATTTCGTGTCCTGACAGAATCGAAAGATCATATTCATGGCCACGGTATCTAAGGATTTCCCATGATGACGAAGGAAGACACACAGAGATACCAGATATCACACAGCATTAGGGTGAAGCCGCGCGATTGGAATACATAAAGACACCAGAACCTCATGCAGTTCTTGTGTGAAGGGGATCCAAAGACCACTTCATAGGTGGGCTTCATATATAGTAATAAACCAAAGTGGGGAGAGCAGGCTCTCTCATCCTCAGCCGATAGTTCAAACGGAATGCACTCAGGATATTATACCATGTATATAAAGATGCAACGTCAGCAAAAGTTAAGTATTAATTGGATCGCATCGACACACGCGGGAGCCATGAAGAATCAGAGGGCAAACCAGAGTAATACAAATCTAATCGAGAAGGAATAATGCGAAAAATTGGCAAAATTTTAGAGCTTAAATAGTTGACGCCTTGACCCTGAAATGGCATCGTTTGGGAATATCGAAGAGGCACGCGTCATAATGATAGCGACACGTGCCCGCATCGCAAAGCACCATGGCGCATCAGCCACCCAACATTAATAATGATGGTATGAAACTACACCTCCCTGTGCGGATGGCTGACTCCTGATAGATTTGGATTCGTGAATTAGCGGGATGGCGCATATTCAAAGTGGCAAAACTAGCGGGATGCAACCCTGGTGGGCCGAGGCCGATTCGACCGGCCCATCTCCCAACCTAGTGTTTGGGACGGACTGTCTTGAGTAGTGATCGCCAGAAGATCGAGCCACCAGTGGGCCAAGCAATCTATTTGACAATCGTCAAGTAACTGAGAAAGAAAAAGGGGCTCCATTATCCACGTCTTTCAACAAGGACAAAAAGGCTTGAAAAGTTTCATGCAATAATTCATTTTACAAAATACAAACTTAGCGCAGCTAATGTACAGCTCAAAAAAAAAGAAGAAAAGCCCTCTATCTTCCCTGAACTCGGGATGCGTTGCTATATGAGACCCCTAAATTCGATGGGAGGAAAAGAACCTTAGATTCGAGAAGGCCGCTACACCATCCGTGAGTTCAGAAGAACCACTCGGTGCCAAGTAGAGGACTAACCATCCCAAAGCCCAACTATCACCCGCAAGGCAGGCCACGGTGAAAGAAAAGCTAGGCCCCGCCAAAGCAAGACGACGAGTTTGGCTTCGCGATGGACATGAAAAAGGGTAACCAATGCGGTTCCCCATGTGAAAAAGGATAACCAAAGCAGATTTCCTATACATCTCGGGATCTCTCCTTTGAACATCAGGGATGAGCTTCCTTCAATCCCGGCTAATGATAGTGTAGGCTCCATACCAGCTTCGAACCCTCATGCCACTTGGTTGGTTAAGATGGATCGTGAAGCAAGGAGTAACAAGCCCCTCCATGGGGAAGGGTCTACAAGCCATTAATGCCAAAGATTTCTTACACCGGCATTATTCGTAGAGAATCATCAAGTGTAGAGAATCAAATCCTGACCGATTAAACGACAATTCGACAGGCCACATGGGAAAGGAGCGATCGAGGAAGACGACAACCAGTATTCCATCAGTGAATATGTTGGGAGTTAAAAATTTAAACTTTTCGGCATGGGGGGCTAATAATAGATGCAACTATAAATGGGTTGGCCCAAGAACCAAGCCTATTGAAGGGGATAGGGCCCAGGAACAGGTGGTCCACAGTACATCCTCATGAGCTTGAGAATCAGGTGGGGATGCGATCTACCCGGATGGGTCAACCCAAGACAGCCTGGTGGGAAATGAGCAATTAGGGTTGATCCACGGGGACCCCTCCCGCTCGCCAACCGGCGGGCAGCACACCTCAACATGAGTACACAAACAATCAAAGAATTGAATAAACATTAACAATTAACTATCCAAATCCATCCTTGTCTTGGATGACCTAAGTTTGTTTATATTGAATAACATGAATTTGTTATTTTTCCTTGTTGTGTACTCATCGTTTATAAAGTAGTGTTTTCATACTAACTGATATTTTTGAAGTTATAACCTCAATTTTTTGAATAACATAAGAATATGTTATCATATTCACTTAATTTTTTGAATTATAAATCTTTTTTTCAAAAACAAAAAAAAATAAATGCAGCACAATTCAAAATTTCATGCCGATAATTGACAATTTAGTAGAAACAGGAAACAATATTTGAAAAAAAATATTATTTTCATTGTTAACTAGCAACAATAACAATAACTACCTGCAAAAGCAAATTATTAACAGTCTAACCAAATATGGTAACACAACCTCCTAATTTGATAATATATCGTTCCCCGATCATTTTACTGCTATTAAATTGTTTATTTTTTGCATTACATGAAAAATAAAAAATGATTAATAAAATTTTCTCCCATTGATCCTAATTTTTAAAGGTTTTTTTTTGTTGAAATCTCTGAGTTTTTTTATATCGTATGTCGCTTAATCGGTGAAATATTTAAAATTTTGTCATAATTACTGTTAGCTGTACTAACACTGAAACATCAGTCTTTACTAGCCGGCCCTATAAATTAAGCACGACTGCAATAATTGCACAAATTGAGTGGGGCTCTATTTTTTAAAAAGATGAATATATATATATTTTTACCTTAGGTGTCTATTTTTAAATAAATAATTATGATCTAATTATTTTAAAATAATTTATTTTTATTAATTATTAATTTTTAAAAAATAATAAATTATAATTATTTATTTTAAATTAAACAGTTAAGAAATAGAGAATAATTATATATATTTCTATGAAAGATGGAGCTCTCCCAAATCCATAATTGTACCAGCAGCAGATGGTGTCTTATGGTAGATTGTGTTTCGAATGTTTATTAAAAATTCTGTACTAACAATTTATTAAATAATTATTTAGTATACATTTTGTTGGGTCCCATAACCAGGCCCATGAGATA
>JAOVVI020003542.1:3070-18933 GCA_028571085.2 Nepenthes alata | reverse complement strand
ACAAAGTACAGACGTCTCCCGAGCATGCTCAACATCATGCTCCTCACAAGTCAAACCCAGCATCTCCCGCCATGATACACACGATATCATGATCTACGATGTTCACAGAGCCATAAGCATCCCGCCAAACTAGGCAATGTACCTCAACACCACCAAGATACGGAAATCAGTATCGGATAAGTGTAGACCACATTAAAGTACCAAAGCCTCCCATTCGACTAGATACTTTAATGTTTTCACCCACTCTCCTCAACCTTTACCGCAAGAAGCCAACAAATACACATACTCACACACCGAGTATAACACAAAGAATGCTTTACAACATCAATAACAGAATGTCGTTCAGTGCTGATCAGACCGTACTCACACAATCAAATCCAACACAAAGGAATGTATCTCAGTACATCCAAAAAGGATTACAAGAATCAAATCATGATTAGTTCGACTGTCTCACTATTCTTTTCAGTTCATTTCGTAATGATGCCTACCACTAAGGCCGACAATATAATTTATTTCAATTCTCATCCACAATTACATTTTGGCCTACTAAATAATTCATTTAGCTCAACCCAATCTCACTTCAAACATATCTTTAAAATCTCATTGGGCCCATGGCCCAATCACACAAACACACATACTTACTCACACACTGTTGGGCCCAAGCCCAACATACCCCCACTTAAACTCTCTCACACATTTCTCATAAAATATTGGGCCCAAAGCCCAATTCACACACACAATACACTGTTGGGCCCACGGCCCAACACAACATACCACACACACCTTCACTCTTATTGGACCCACGGCCCAAACATACACACATTGGGCCCGTAGCCCAATCTCACACACACACATACTGGGCCCGTGGCCCAGTTCTCACACACTCACAACACACACTGTTGGGCCTTTGGCCCAACACTCATCCTCACACACGTTGGGCCTTTGGCCCAACGCTCCCTCTTCTTCCACGGTTGGGCCTACGGCCCAACTCCATCTCCACCCACACTCCACGGCCAACACAGCCGTTCGCCACCGGCGCCGCTGCCTCACCCACGCCGGCGACATTCTGTCGTCTCAACCACGCACACACCGACACCGAACCCATCCACACACCCAGCAACCATAGCCTCCTTCGCAACCGAACACGACGCACACACACCAGCAGCCGCAAGGCTTTACAAAATCAGAACATCCAAAATCACCACAGCAGTAAACGAAATTCATCAACCAATAATAAATGCAGAAGAACACAAGAAATCAATCCATAAATTTGTCCTCATATTTCGTGAATCGTTCGTTCCATAATTTGGCCAGAAACAGAGCACGAAATTCTGCTTTTCTCGTTTTCTGCCTTCCGAACAAAACTCCCCCAATTTCGACAGCAACAAGAAATTTGGAAGAAGAAGAGTAGATTGTAATATCGGAACGCTGATTTTGCAATTGAAGAGAAAGATAGAGAAGGTCACTTGCAATTGAAGAGAATAAGAAATCACTTGCAATTAGATGCGAAATGAAAAATATACTGAATCACTTGCAATTGAAGAGAATAAGAAATCACTTGCCTGAAGAACACGGCTCGGCTTCGGCTTTTGGCTTCGAATTTGGAAATCGGCTTCAAATCTTGGAAAACGGCTTCAGCAGCACGACGGCACCGCAGCGACGAACTCGGCAACGACGACGGCAACCACCACTTCAAGGATGAACCGCACCTCTCCTTTCTCCCACTCAACCGATTTCTCTCTTCTCCACTTGGCAGAACCAAAGCGTCGATTAAATATGCAGGGGATGAAACGGTGAGGGAGCAGAAGGAACCGATGCTTGCCACCGTGGCGAGATTCGAACGGCCAGCCACGCTGGCGGCCGTTGCAAACGGGAAGGAGAGAGAGAGAGATCGTGGGAGATGAAATGGTGGAGACGGTTCGAGAAGGAGGTGGGGTGGAAATCGAATTTGTTTTTCCTTTTCTTTTATTTGGCAATATATATATATATATTTTTATTATTATATTATTATTACGTAAACTTATATATATATATATATATATTTATATATATATATATTATTATTATTATTTTATCAATATTTTTATAAATCTATCCAAATTTAATTTCAAATATCTAAATAAAATATCCGGACATTACATTAATAGCAACGGAAAAGAATTATCTATGGATAACAGTTAAAAGATGCTCCCGATGGTTAACAACAGAAAGAGATTGGCCTGCCAGCGAAAACATAGTGTAACTAACATTGTCATGAACATCCTAAAAAATTTGTTCCTCAATAGGATTAGGGGTCGGGATCTAACCCAGTTTAAAAATGTTGTTCCATGTATGCCATAAGAGGTAAATGATCATCGCCATAGTCATTCTGAAAGCACTCGCAGAATGGTTTTTTCCTTTCAAAACTTTCAAGCTTTTTTAATGTAAAAGAACCTAAACGATACTCAAATAAGTTTAAATTTAAGACTGCGTTTATTAGTTGTCTAACTCTATTACAATGCTTTTGGTTTTTTATTTTAATTTTGGTGGGTTGGCTGTTTGCTTGCAGGAAAAGAAGGCCCAAATTAACATGGACGGTTGTTGGCCAGGGTTTTCTTTGTGGATTGTTAGGGTACGTTCGTCCCTTTCTTTTTCTTAAAGTTACTAGGAAAGATAATTAATTACCATGATCACAGCACGTAAATACGTAAATGTTTGTGTGGTGTATGAAAGTGCGATAAGCATCTGCTTTTCTAAACTTTCTTTCATGACTCTCTACAGACAACATTTGCATCGATGATAAAGAACAAAATCACATGCTATCCACCTCATCTCTTGTTGTCAATTTACGACACCTTAAACCTAACACTTCTAGTTACATGGGTCGATTTTGCTCTTTATTTGATAACAATATAGTCATTAGCCGTTGATAACAAATTATTTTCCTTCCATGATTTTGGACTGGATACTCGATTTTAGAGATTCTTAGGATATGTATTAAGAATATTCAATAAATCACCCTCTTGTACATCATATGGTGGTCTATTTGTAATTTAATCAATCTAGCATTTTTCTCATTTCATGGGTTGATTTCTTTTTTTTTTTTAGTTAACAACAACCTAGTTGTTTATGATGAGCAACAAATCATTTCCTCGTAATGTTTGGGATTTTTAGTGAACGATTTAAGAGATTTCTACAAAGGTATAAAGAATTTTCAGTACAAATCCCTCATTTTGTGTTGTTGCTAATTCATAATATTGTAAATCTCACAATTTTCTTGTATAATGGGTATGGCTCTTTAGTTGACAAAAATATAGATGTTAATCTTTTGTAATGTATCATATTCCATTTTGTTTTTATTTTTTTTTGATAATTACAATCTTTTCTCATCTCTGTTGTACTTCAAAGCTAAGAATCTACGTCATAAAATATTTCCTATTTATTTGGGTAAAATTATATTTTTTTATTTATATAAATATTTATCTGTCTTATTATTTAGTGTTTATGAAAAAATTTTCTAAATTAGAATCAATATATAAAAGAAAATATAAGATATAGATGCAAATACTCAACAATAACTTGTATGCTTTTTTCTAGTTTGATTCCACCAAAGTTGCATTAAAATTTTAAGAATCATAGGTAACTAAATTTCTCAAAAACATGTGACTTTAAAAAAAAGAAAAAAAACATGAGCATGTGGCATTTGCCAAAAGTTTTGGCTTCTAGTTGATGGTTGGCAACATGGTTATTGCTAATATCGTACATTATAAATCGACTACATAACTATATATTATTGGCTCGTCTTTTGATTGACGATATTATAGCTAATAATATTTAGCAATATATTATTTTTCTTTATAAAATACTCTTCTTGAACAAGTTACGTGCAATAATCAAATATAATTCAAATGATATTTATATATTGAATAGTTAAATTCCTAGCTCATTCATTATTTTTACATGTTATTGTTGCATAATCATATCATTTATTTTTGTCCATCTCATTTTTATTTTAAGTTTGATCTTCATTTGCTAAAATGAGAAATAATTTCTCAGTATGAAGTGACATGTATTTGGTGTGTGTATATATATATATATATATATATATACAAGTTATTCATTATTGTGATTACGACAGGTTCAAACTTCAATAAATCAATATACCTGTGAACAACTCTGAACATGTGTTTGATAGGTAAATCAATTGATCTTATTATGAAACCAAATGAAAAAGCTTTAATACAAATTTTAAACTCGTTCAAACAATACGGCAAGCCAACCCCCCCCCCCCCCCCGGGGAAAAAATGAAAAAGAAAAAGAAATAGAAGTAAGCCAAGCCAAGCCAAGGTCGTTCCAATCCCCTTAATGAATGCTTCGTTGGTTTACAAAGCTGTAGCGGTGAAAGGAATAGCTGTTCTGGAAAGGGGGAAGAGTTGTTCCGTTGAAGTTACATGTGCTATGTGGGTCTTTCTTCTTCGGAAATCTCTTGGAGAGGAGTTGCAGCAACTTATGAATAAGGGTTGTCTTTTCATTTTGGGTTGGTCGGTGTGACAGAAGATGGCTGTGGTTCTAGTTGGTGGAGTTGGAAGAAGCAGGAATGGAGGGTTGATGACCAGAGCGGATTCTGTGGCGTTTAAAGTTGTAAAAGCTCTCTACTGGCCAAGGGTTTCGTTTGTAGAAGCTAAGCTGTGTGTTAAGCTAAATTATACTTGGAGGAGTATTGAAATTAAAATTTCAATGTTTTTTTTTAAAAAAAACTTGCTATATTAATTTGAAAATAGCAGAATTAAAATAGAAAAAAAAAACAGAATTATTACTCGCATGAGGAATCCTTGACAGCAGCTGAGCAAGCAGATAAGCATTTGGGGGTTCCTCCTCCAAGATCAAGATGGCCTGTGGACAGTTTTGGATGAACGCAAACTAAATCGGTATATAGAGGGTCCCTCCCGCGCCTAGTGCTTAGTTTCTAGGAGCAGGGAATTTCGCCCTCATGTTCGCATGTGTGGAAGAAGATATAGAGCATGAGCATGGTATTGTTAGTAGTAGTGAAATTAAGTTTAGAATTTAAATACACATAAAATAATAAATTTATATGGTCTACTCTTAAAATAATAGCTTCATCCATGAATGTATAAGATGATGATAGCTTAATTATAACCAAAAGAGTACAAGTCATGAAAATGATCTAATCACTTTTTTATTATTAAATTTTTTTTAATTGTTTAGTGAATATTAGAATTGGGTGACAAAAAAAAAGTCAAAAACAGTTCTCGGTTATGCACTACTGTGCAGTCAAATTGGAGCTACACGGTTAAATGTTTGTTGTTGTTTAGTTCTCATGCACACTCTTCTATATGTAAATATAAATTCCTTCTCCATAGGTAATACACATGAGTAGTTTCTACTAGTGTTTGATAGGATGTTAACCATGGATTTATGGTTCAAACAATTGTCACAAAGCTATCATCAATATTCTTCAATTCCCATAGCATCATCACTGTATTGCAATCTTCTGTGGACCATCAATGACAACACAGCCTTTCATGTGAGGACATTAATCGAGTTCATCCTTGAAAAACCACCCGGATACACCTCCATCATTAGAAGTTATGGAGGAGGTAATGGCTTCACCCCATAGCACAAAGAATCAGCGTTGAATAACACGGACAAATGGGGCTACAAATTTCACTTGAGTTGTGAATTATCGCTCAAATACTACTATGTAGCAACAGCACCTTGGTGCGGCAATCAGTTTCCCAGTCTTCATGCCTCAACCGAAACCACAATTGGTGGAAGCAAATAGAAAGGGAATTCAATCCCTTTGATGAACTGGCTGAGCATGGATACCTGATACCAGAGTTTCTATAGATCAAAGTGTAAGGGATATTTATATTTGGAAAATTTTATGATTTATCAGTGTTGGCCATAAATGGGGCTGCCTACCGTCACAGGCTCGAGAGAATTGAAGAGAAGGAATTAAAGTAAGAGAAAAGAATATACAATATTTACGTGAAAAATCCTTATGAATCAAGGAAAAAATCATGAGATAATAAGTCTACAAAATATACTATATATGAGATGAGTGATTACAAATAGGAGGCGAAAACTAGAACAGAACACACAGTTTGTCCTTACTGTACTATGCTTCTTTCTTCTCCTCTGTTTTCTTTTCACACACTTCTCTTTTTCTTCTCTCCTTCACTCTTACATATGCATACACACACATACATATATAATAAAGTCCAGCAGCAACAAGGAACACCACGCCCTGCTCCTTGGTTGGTGCACAGTTTCCAAGAAGCATGCATATGTTTACCCTATTCAATAGCAGGCGGCGCATGCCTACAGCAGTAGACAGATCTGCTGTTGAAGTTTCAAAGTTACCTAAATAGGCAGGTCAACCAACCCCTTTCATGACGTAGCAGGTCTTCTATATTACCATATTGAGTCGGTCAATCTTGTTGACCTTCTTCCCATTTAGACCGGTCAACGCCCTGTTGACCGTCTTCATTGTTGTTCTGAGAACTCTCAGCTAAACCGGTTAAGTTAGACTTTCAGCCGGTCAACCATATTGACCAGCTGTTGACCGTCCATCCGGTCAACCATGTTGACCGGAACTTCTTCTTATTCTGATTGAGTTCTTCAATCACAAAAACTTTTTCACGGGAGTAATTCACAACAATCAGATATGCTAGATGTGAGCTTGCTGGACACATGTACATGACGGGACAGTAGCATCCAACTAATGGGAGCTTGATGACCATATATGCACTATAAGACAATAGTGTATCCTTGATGCTAGCCTAATTGTCGCTTATAAACTACACTACAATAGTATCACCTGATTCACATTTAATGAGAACATGTGCATGGTATGACTATGGTGTTAGATATTTATGTGGCCAAAACAACCACAAAAACGGAATTAAGAATCGATTAATGTATACCTCCAGCCATTTATGCTCTGTTTTTCGAAGTTTGATTCGGACCGGCTCCGTACTTCTAGACACTCCTTCACTCGTTTAGATGGTGTATTGCTTGAGTTGGATGCTAGGGATAAAGCCAGAAGTCTTAATTTATAGGCGAAACTATCACCCGCCTCAACCGAACGTTTTGCACTCGAACCGGCCAAAATTGATTAATTGACTTAATAGGAGAGTTATCACCACTTAATGGACCACAAATGCTTCAGCAATTAACTGAGAAAAATGGCAAATGCTGATGAATCGATCGAAGAAGATGAAACGAACGAAACCCTTCTTTCGGCTCGAAATCGGCTCACTGAAGCTGTTCGTGGCTTGGCGGCTTGGCCGCTCAAGTCCGGCTCAGTGGCTTGGGCCGGCTCGGGCCGGCTCAGTTGAGCTGAAGCCCACATTTATTACACTCATAGTCTAAGAGAATCATTAACGATGGTAATTATTAATCTAATTATTGCAAGTAAGTTGGAGTGACCTAAATTTACATGATAACATATTTTTTGCTTCAAGCCGTAGGGATGGATCAACATTCGAACGATTTTGCTATTTTGAGCCTTTTATGAAAAAAGCTATGTTATCATAAAAATGTCTAAACCTCACTATAAGGCACATATTTTCTCATTCTTTAGGTGATTTGGGATCCCAAATACTGGCTTTCATATACCACCCTACTTAACAAACGACGTTCTCATTAGTTGTGGCACGACTCAAAACTAGCTCAAGTTGATTCACATACTTCTAGTTGGGATTGGCTCTTACATCATTACTATAGTGACATGAGTCTATATAATATTATATTATCCACTTTAAACCGCACGTGTGGCCCGAAACCCACACAATTTTACTCTTCCTAGGCTTCCTTGAAATCAGAGAAAGCATAAATATTAATTATAAAACAAGACATGGGAATAAGTCCCGATAAAAATATCCAACATCTAATAAAATAGAAAATAAGTCTCACTATATCTCAACAAAAAAGTCATTAGACTTTGAAATCATATACCCCAAAAATCTCTAATGGCGACCCAGATCAGTGGCACATGACATCCAGTCTGAATTGTTCACACAGAAACCTCAATAAAGAAAGATTAATATATAATCATAATCCTTACGATATCCACAAAATCAAAAACAAATAATAATTCATTCAAGGTTCAACTCCTCGAAACCTGAGGTAAAATAATGTCCAATTGTAAGGATTAAAATTTTATAAATATAATTATTCTATAATTTTACCATGAATCCAAAAATTTAAAATTTAGCTCAAGATGCTGCAATAATATAGAATTTAATCGATAAACCTAAATTTATAACCGATTTGGTTTATTTTTTTTGGTAAGTAGAAAAAAAAAGAAACCAAATCTTCTTGGTTTCAGTTGATCCAATTAGTAATGCAATAGATACAAGAGAAGCCCGGAAGCTGCAGTATCATCCGATTAGCAATATAACAAAATTTATAGCTTAATTATATTAGTATAAGGGTCCCATAAATAACTGAAAAATTTTATAAACCCAGGAAAACTAAGGGAAAATTAAGGAAAATAGAGACTGGCCGACCCTTAATGAAATTTGTCACCATAATTAATGTACAAATTAGAAAAATAAAATAAGGAGATTAGGCAAGGAACGACACGATACACATAGCATATTTTAACACTTAGTCAAATTTCAAATAGATGGAAAATGAAGAAGAAAAGAAGAATGAAGAAGCCAAATAGGAAAATGCACTCTTTTACCACCAAACTTTTCCTAAATTGTTTACTAATAAAATTAACATGTTAAAAGATAAAATTTGGCATGAAAAGAGGAGGGACACATGATGTCACAAGGGCTTAATACCTATTAAAAATATCTCCAATTAAGAAAGTGACAAAATAGAAAGCTTTCAAATTAGTAAATAGAAGATGATTCATCTTCAAGTTAACTATGTAGTTGCCAACAAAGTGGGACATATGGCAACTCCAAATTAAATTGGGGATGACTATGCAATATTAGGAAGAGAATAAATAAGAGAAAGAAGTAAGAAAATCAGAGCAAATAGAAGGAAAATAAGAGAGAACAGAGAGAGAAAAGAAGAACTGCGAGAAAGCTATTAACCGAGAGACATAGAGCTCATACTAGAATTTCCCTCAAATCAGGCAAGAACATTGCTACCTCTTTGATTTGTTATTAAATTATTATTGTTATCTTCAAGTATTATTATCACAATAGTAAAAATTCATGACGTAACCATGTTAGATTAGGAAAAAATCAGATTTATGTGATATGAAGAATTTGTTACTAAACTTTGCTGAACCTTGCTGATGTTCCAATTTTTACATATCATATTTGATCAATTCATACAATGAAATTTATAATTAAATACTTTAAAATGTTGGATAAATCACCATATTTTTGTAACAAAATTATTCATCATAAAACTGATCGATTCGATGGAAAATAAGATGACTGGCAGAATGAACCAGCTTGAACATAATAGTTACTAATACTGATATTTAGCTATTGTTTTCACCAGTTTTTGACTGGTTTAAACTACACAAAAATTAATTATGATACTTTAATGAAACGACAATGTGTCATAAAATTAATGTTAAATTTCCTTTTAAAAATCTGACCGGTTCAACCCAAGAAAAAGAAAGTGTCACTGAATCGGCTTGAATGCATCATAATGCAGATTTTGGCACCTAAATCAGTGAACAACTTTGAACCGGACAAGTATAAAATTAAAACATTTATATGAACCGGTCCAACTTTATGTGCCAATTCTGAAAATATAAGTAGAATAATTTTCATGGTGATTTGACCACTGAACCGGGCCTAAGTTCAGTCACATACCAACTGAAATCCTAAAGTTGGAGCTAGTAGCAGAATTAGCTATTGTTATCTGATTGAATCAGCGACCTAATGATTTTAAAATAGGCCAGAATTTGGTGACCGACAATATAAATCTCTTATTGATGTTGTGACAAATTGGCTCATGAAATTGGACAAAATTGGTCACTAAACCAGCTCCAAAACCTGATACTTCCATTGAACTGACCGTTATAACAATTTAGCAGTTTTGTTAAATTTGGGTGAACCGGCCAGAAAATAATTGATGAACTGGTCAAATATGATATTTTAAGATAGTAAATTGATTAAATATTAAGTGAACCGGCCCATCATTGTGTGAATTGGATACTGGAAATGAGAACCGAATCAATTTTAGTGAACCGGCTCAAAATCAGCACGTAAAACATTTAAGTCAACTGCTTCATATATGCCCTTTTAAAATAATGAATCAGTCACTTATTTTATCGATAATGGTGACCCGACTCACGTGATAAAATTAAAAAAATATTATTAAAAGTCAAATTGGTCCGTAAATTGGCTTTATGATTAAACTGGTTGAAGTAATTAAATAAAACCAAACCGGTGAAATTATGAAATTAATGAATCAGAAGCCGAATAATATGTCGTCTAAAAATTTAACCATCACATGTAAAAATTTATATGAATTTATTTTATGATTGGTTTCATCATAATTTTTGTTATGAATATATTGGATATGTTATGCATTGATGGAAGCCAACATGATACCATGGAAATATAAATTTTCTTTGAGATGAAAAAATTAAGAAGAAGAAGCAAGATTATGAATAAGAATTTTCACTACGAAATTTTAAAAAGTAAGAAAACCGAACCAAGGAAATATTTCAGTGGGTAATTGTAACGACCCGAATCCCAAAACAGACAATTATGAGGAAATTGGGCTCTGTAAGGGTACCAGTTCTCAAAATATAATAAAAGATGAGTACTTAAGTTAAAATTGGAGAATTACATTTAAGGGGTACGGGAGGAATCGAATTGAAAAGTCCAAAGATTCGGAATTGGAAAATCGGGAACTTAAATTATAAAACCTTGAAATGTTAATCCCTAGATAAGATTTTGGGCTTTAAATTATGATAGTCATGGCTCATTAAGGTTATATAATCAAAATTAGGGCCCAAAGATATAAATAATTGGGTTAGATGAGTCAAAATGGGTCCCGGACAATAAAAATGCAAAGTAGGCTCATTGCAGGCTTGACGTATGCCTGACCCGCACCTGAGTTGCACCCGAGACACCATCCATGAGCAAAAAATAGAATGCAGCACCCGAGGAGTGCTCGAGGCGCCATCCAGGTGTGAAAAACAAAATATTGAGCTTGAAGGACCCTCGAAGCCACTCGAGCGCGATCTAGAAGCTTCCATCGACTTCCTTTTTGTTTATAAAAGGGGAAAGAAAGGGAAAAGGAGGAGGCCATGACGCAGAGCAGCAAGGGAAAGAGGGAGAGGAAGAAGGAGAAAAGAAAAGGAGGAAGGATTTTCAGCGTCTCCCAACCAGATCAAAGTAAGGGAAATAATAAATAAAGTTAAGGCAAGTGTACCCTAACCGTTCGTTTTCATTATTACGATTTTTACCTCACTTTAAAGTATTCCTCTTTTAAGATTTACATGTAATACCACATGTTTTCTATTTTTCTTGTGATACTATGAATCATTGCATGATTATACATGAGTACTATGAATTATTGGTTCGATTGCATTGTATTTCTCAAGATTCATGTCTGAATTCATTCAGTTTACTATTCATGAAACCCTAAGTATGAAAAACATGGTAAATAAAGATGGAGAAAAATGAATTATGATATGGGAAATTGACATTGTGAAGTAGTTAAGCTAATGAAGGTATTATTTGTAAAATAATTGAAAGTGATATCGTTAAACAATACCGAGGATCCCAAAATGTGTCTGAAAGAGTAAAGTACGTAAAGAAAGTGGCCTCAAGATGTAAAGAATGAAGGTTTCATTATGTAAATTTTGGAATGGCCAAACGCAAGAATTTCCAATGTTAAAGTAAAATTAATAAGAATTTAGACCAGGGATTGTTCAGTAGGTAATATTCTTTGGCTTGCCACGAATATTGTAGTGGAAACTTGAGGATACCCTGGCCCGATACCCTGGCCACTTAGTATGGCAGGCGATATTCTTGGCAAGCGTTAGAAAGTTACAGTGGTAATCGAGGATAACTCTGTCCACGGAGTAATACGTGGTCCACCTTTCTTGGGGCGTTACTATGGAGGATAAGAATCATGAGTCCAAGATTATGTATGAATGAGAAACAAAGTACCAAGAACCATGAGTATAAGATCATCTTGGTCCTCAGGATGTAAATAAGGATGAAATAATAGACGATATGAATAAGAAAGAAAGGTCTAAGAACCATGACCATAAGGTTATCTTGGTCCTCGGGATGTAAATAAGGAGGAAACATGATATGATATATGAATATGAAAGGAATGGTCCTCGTGATGAGGAGAACATAGGAGATGAAATATGATGATGAATGAACAACAACTGATGCGCGCTTCTATTATGAAAGAAAGAAGAACTATGGCCTTTAATTGTGCGGAGTATCACAATCTATCCTCGATTATTCGCTCATTTTGCTAGTAGGGTCTACCAGCCCTGATCCCTCGAGATAATATAAGAATTTATTCTAAAGGCTAAAGACAGTTCCAAGCTATTCTATGAATTCAACACAACAAGAACTTTAGAAGGAGAATTATATAAAAGAAAAGATACATATTTGTGCATCACTTTATGCTTTTGCCTTTCCCTATGCATATTTGGCATTTCTAGCATGTTTTCTCACCCATGATAAGATTTGGCAATAAGTTCATGCTTATGCATTATTTCGTGCTCACACTCCTTCATGCATTTATAATTGTGTTTTACATGTAAATTTGCATGCTCTGATTTTTATGGTACCTTGTTGAGCGTAAAGCTCACTCTTGCCGTTTTTATTTTCTTCCAAATAGGGACTCATGAGTCGAGGCCTGATGAGAAGAATATAGATTACAGGATAGCTAAGAAGGTAATTGGATCACGGAGACTCGGAAGTTTGGATATCTTGAGGAGATGTGCAAGAAACTTTTTCATGTATATTGTGTATTAAATTAAGTTCTACCTGTTTATGTTATGGACTGCTTCCGCAAACATGTGTATGGATTTAGTTATACTTTCACAGTTATAATGTTGGGTTGATACAGGTACCTAGATGGCATCTCTCTTTTGATTCAATGTAGGAGTTGAAGTTTTAGTGTTGAGGTCATAGATGATATGGCAGTTGATGTGATCCTATGTTTGAATTATGTTGGATTTTGAGATCTAGTTGTCTATATGTCTTGAATAGGTTGTATATATGATTTTCGTCCAATTATAGAGAAAATTCTGCTAAATGTTATAAAGAATTTGATGTAATAAAATAAGAGCATATTAGTTTTATTTGACAAATATGATAGTTAACAGATTGTCTTAAAAGATAGGTCCCATTCCGTTACAGTAGTATTCCATAGCATGTCTTAAAATATTATAGTAAAAATAAAAAAATTATCCCTAGCGCCACAAGAGGAGGAAGCATGGTGGCTTGTTGCCCCATCTATCGGGATATAATAGGTATGTACCCCTATCCTCGGGGTGTATCATGGAGGATATGATCTTAGATTATGTGAATTTATATAATCTTTTTCTCGATTGACCGCTTTGTTAGCTGGTAAGGCCTACTAGGCCTAATTTATCAAGATAAATAAGGTAAGAATATGCTGACAAGTAAAAAAAATGCACAAGAAAAAGAAAGTTAATTGCATCAAGAGAATTATTCTAAAAGTATATATATATTTTTACATGCATCACGACTCTTATTCATCTCTATGATATATTTTTAATAAAAAAATATATGTCCTTGAATATTATATTCATATTGAGTATTTGGCTCACTCTCTTACTCTTTTTCCTTACCCTTCACATGACACACAAGAGTTTATACCTGATGAGTAGGAATAGATCCTTAGATATTTATATTGTACTTAGAAATGATGTATCTAATTCAGTTTAAGTGATGATGTATTAAGTTTTTAATTTTGTAACATGTTATGAAATATTAGAACTTCCGTAATTATTTGTGGTTATCTTGTATACTTCTTTAACATTTGTATGAGATGTAATTGGGACTTTAGTGGCATTTTTCCTGATCAAGACTCGACAGCGTACTCGACAATACGATGTTGACACCATCAATATTGTGGTAATGTTAATGATCCTGTGAAGACAAGAAAATATATTGCATATTAACATGATAATTATAATAATAATAATTAATTAAAAGAATAAGAACACGAGATGTGACACCAACACATCATAACCTAAGGGACATAGCCTCGGTAAAGAAAATAAATATATTTACTATCATGATAAAATGAATCCTTACAAACTCTCAAAATAAAATAATTAGCATCCAAGATCTACCTATGAAGTCATCAGCAAATCTGAATCTCCAACTATCTCTATTGCCCTGTACTACTCTTGGGACAATAACAATACAAGAGTGAGCTAAAAGTTTAACTAGTAATAAAACCAATAATACAGTAATAATAAAGAAATCTTACATGACAATAACATAATATACAACAATGATAGCAATACAAGGAGTGAACTATACTTTACCTACGACTCTATAATATATTGAGATCACAACTCACAAACACAGCAAGAGTCAAATTGTTATGGTCCTGGATTAAAGTTGATCTAAACAAATATAATTAATTACAACCAATAAAATTAAAATCCCAATATAAATTATCAATGCCCAAAATAAATTTCAATTTCGGGCATGACCTAACAACCACACGTATAGCCTTAACGTCCAATAATAATAAAATTAGACTACAAAATCAATCACATGATCTCATCAGATGACTCATCTAGACTATAAAATAAATCACGACTTGCCTCACAATGTCGCAAGGAAAGGCGACAACCAACAACGTACATTTTTAGATAACAAAAATAATCCAAACGATCCCATACAAACCCTAAACCAACATTCACCGTCTCTCAAAACCAAAAAAACACTTAATAAAATTACAATCCAGACCACAGAATATAACTCACCAAAATAGACAAAAACTTTAATGTAATCTATGACCAAGCTCCTTGCAACGTTTCTGAATTCCACTAATCTAAAGAGACAATAATATAAAAATGCGAACTTAAAACTTAACAAGTATTTATATAAAATAATAAACAATAACATTCAGAATCAAGAAGAGGATCAATAAATATATACAAAATGTGTAAAATGCCAATCCAATAGCTCATCAACGAAATGTCCGAATATAGTCTAGTATTTAAAGTATATTCTAAACGAAAGCATAATTCCAAGCAAAGCTTAGTCCAAATGAATTCACAAATTCCAATGTACAAGACCAACCAAATCTCAATTGTAGGCGAGACATGCAAAACTCAATTGGAATCTCAAATACAAATACATTTAGTTAAAACATATCAAAAATCCAAAATATACACAAATTAGAGAATTGGAGACCAGGAGACTAAAATTGAGGAATAATTACACGTACTTTCATTAACTTGAGGCCAAATCACTATTATTTAGACTCATAAGTAAGCTTACTATATATTATTACCTATAAATTGGATCAAACATTACTTTCTTTTGTCATTTGTGGATGATAGGTGTAATTCTCAAGTCTGTCTGATATATTAGGACGTCTAAATATATTAATTTTGTTCAATCTTTTACGATAGTTCTCATAAAAATATAATTGGGAATGGTCTCTACATCACATATTACAAAGCTCTTCCTGCCGATAGAAAAGGTTAAAATTTTCACTCGGGAAGGTCAGATCACAAAACTTTTCTTTTGAAAAAGGTCACATATTGAATCACATAACAAAGATAGAACCTGAATAGAGGTAACAATGCATGGATACCACATGCACGGCTTATATATAAATTTTTATGATTTTTTCTTTACAAATATACTAATACACGAATATAATACCACAAAATATTTACCTATTTTTTT